>APFE030288425.1:0-16074 GCA_000404065.3 Pinus taeda | reverse complement strand
CAAGCACAGCCTCATTCCGAATCCGTCCCACCTCAAGCCTCTAGCATATCTCCTTCCAAGACTCACTCCATGATGCCACAACTAAGGGATGAACATCAAATCACAAGGAAACAAGGGTTTCCTGTACAAATGGGGGATGTGCAGAAGGCACAAGGGTCTTCAGACCTGGTCAAGGGGAAAATCTCAGTATAATAACCTTTCTCTCTCTTCTCTCCTCTCCTAGTCCTTCCCTTTGATGCCTTTTTATACCAATCCCAAAGTAGTTTTTTAGTTAGGAATTGGTTGGGAACAGTTGAGGCCACGGGCACTAACACATGATCAGTAGGTAAAACCCACGATCTTCGCCCGAAAAGGAGTTTTATATTTTTTTAAGTGTTTTAATACATATACGCGGGTTGGGTATATATGGACCCGCGTATACACGCGTTTAACTTAAGGCAATGTCGCGTACAGGGAATAAAACACAGTTTTTTAGATTTTGGACCAGGTCTGGAAGGAGGGGTTGTCCTAGACCATGAGTGTAGCATCACAAACCATAATAGTGAGATTTGGAGCTATAATAGCCACAGCCCATTAACCCAACACCCTATATTCCTCAACCATGCAATTCTTAGTTTCTTTCTCTCAAAATCCTTACCTAGTGCCTGATCATAGTGAACATCTTCCATGATCACGAAAAGGTAGAATACGTGTTTTTCGAAGTAACATTGGCTTGTCTTGAGTGGAGTTCCTTTGGATGTATTATCATCTCCACATGGAAGGGTGATGCTAAATGGAGGTTATCAAAAATTTACTTGAAATGACAATTTACGTAGGCTTCAAAATTGAGTTAGGCAAAAAACATTGGAGGGTCATTGTCACAATGGAAACACCACTTCAAGGCAACACCACTTTAGTTGCAAATATGTCTTTCTTGATCAACCACTCAGGAATATTAAGATGCTTGGCATCCCAATATTGCATCAAATCTATAGCTTTTCCTGCAACCTTGAGAAACTTTAGGATCTCTTGATATTTCTTTTGGATTTTTACCAAGGGTTTCATCACATTGTGCAAGAGAGTCATCTCATTGTATAGTTGCTTCATGGTGTCCTCCATTGGCTTCAATTATTCAAATATGGCTATCCATAGCTTTTCTGTGTTAATATTGGTAGAATACAAATGTTGTTTCTTTTTGGAAGGATGATCAACCTCTTGTTTTGCAACAAATAGATCTTTTCAAAATTGCACATTCTCACTAAATGATTTCTTAGGGATTCTTCCTAGTATCAGATATTATCACTTTCTTTGCGGCTATGGAGACTAGTTGGAGAGGATCATTGGGAATGTACCTCTACCTTTATTCTACAATCCTCTTCTTTAGTTAGTTAAAGGTAAATCTAGATACATCCATAACCCTATCATTAGGTGGATGAACAATTCCCATTTTTCTAGATGGGAGATGGTCACTAGTGAGAGGAGGTTATGGCTAAGTGATGGGTTCATCTGCAATTGGTTCAATCCCATCCTCCTCCTCTAGCTCTACTTCCATTTCATGATCCATCCTTTCTTCCTCCACTTTTTTTGAGGCTTCTTCCTCTTTTTAATTCTTCATTTCCTCTTATTACAACCTCTTTTGCTATTCCTATTCTTCTTTTATTTTCGTTTCTTCCTTTGTTTTCTTCTACTGTAAGAATTCCTCTTGGTGTTTTATTTGTATCCCCTCTGCTCTTCTCAAGTCATATTTAAGATTCTTTTCTTATTCTTCTTTTTTTAAGCGCTCTTCCTCTCTTTTGTGTTTTTCTTCTTGTTTCTTCTCCTTTTCTAACCTTTTCTCCTCCTCCTCCCTTTATTTGCTTTGTTTCTCTTCCTCAATTGCACCCTTGTACATTGGATCAACCTTGAAATTCCTGTTGCTTTTTGCCACTAGATCATGCTTTAGCCTATTTCTGGAAGATACAATGTCCACCTCAGAAATTGCTTCTTCTTGAATCTCCAACATATGTACATATGGTATCTGATTAACATAGGAGGTTCCTACCTCATTTCCTAGTTGACTCTTTCTTAATTTATTGTACCATTTCTTGACCTTCTCATCTTCTCGAATGGTCGATCATGTAAATTGTGTCTTAGATGCATGAAAACTTTTCTAGGATCATATCTATGAAAGCCCACTGTTACAAAGTGAAGATTCTTGATTTATTCAATTTAAGCTTCGGTTTCCTTAAGGCTCCTAAGGTCATAAAGTCCAATATATAAAGGAAAAGAGGGCCAAGAAGCATTTTTTTCTTCTATGGATATGTGTAGAAAAACCATTGTTTGATTGATAGGAATTCTCTTATAGGACCACCTTATTGGTTACATACCTTGACATAAGGTGAGGGGAAATCTGACACTCAAGCGCTCTGATGTATGTGCTCTGTGGTGAACAGAACCAATCTACAGTTTGATAGAGTGCCTCCTTCATGTGATCTGTCATGCAGGGAGGTTATATCTCAAAGATCATATTATACAGTACTACAAAGAAGTGCTCAGCCAGTTTCACATAAACTCCTATGAAACTATCTTATGACAACAGTCTGCAATGGAAGTAGATAGGAAACTTATCTTGAGGGGTCCAGTTTCATTTCATCCCGATTTACTCATAACAAGTGCAGATTCCATCCAACAATTAAGAAGACATATAGAATTTTGGTGCTTTTTTGGCTTGTAAAACTATCTTGGCCTGGTGTATACTAAGTTGTAGTTCATGAGAGAGGGTGTCAGCTGAGTTGAATACTTTACCTCCAGAAACAACTAGGTAGATAAACCCAACTCTTCTCAAAGTATTCTGCATTCTTCCATCCATGTGATTTGAAGCACATCACCATGAAATATTGGTAAACCTTTCTCAAATATCTATTCCTATAAATTTCACTTGATTTCAGGCGAAACATTGTAGGATCTTTCCACCATGGTTAAGGACTTCCTTGGCATTAAATTTTTCCCAAGCCACATAGAAATATGTATTTAAATATTCATTGGGAGTTACCATATTATAGTAGGAATGTGCATGATGTAGATGGCACGTGGCAATCGTGTTCCCGCTTTCACTGTTGAGAACCAGATTCTTGTTATCCATGTGTAGCAAGATCCATTTTATAGCTTATGGACAAGGTAACACTACGAATCTAAAATCCACTCTGCATATTATGGCCCTTTTGATATTTATATACACTTCTCTTTCTTCCAAGTTTTCTAGGAATTGCTTCTGCATGAAATCATATTTGATATCCTAACATGAGTCTTTCAAGGATTTATCAATAAAACATTGTGTGTCTGATAAGATGGGAATAACTGGCTTACTGTATTCCACTACCTCCTTAGTACTATTCTCTGAAGTTTACTTTTATATAGATTTTCAAGTGTAGGAGGCATTGTCTCAACAGATGATGTTAAAGGGATGTATCATGTATTTGTATCTGATACCTTCAAGTGAAAATTTACTAACGAAGAACCATAATTAGTTTCTATAAATCCCCTAACTATAAAATGAAAATTATTTAGAAGACAATGTTGAGGGAAATATCTTAGAAAGTTGGGAGCACATGCATATCAAAAGTGAGACACAGTGGCTTAACTAGCCACTGGAAATGAACACTATGCCAAGGAAATGAAGAGGGCACATGTCGATATCACAGTCAATAGACAAGGCTAAACCGATGCTTAGAACTGCACCATGCGCTCTGGTGAGAGAGAGAGGCTTCTTGGGCATAGGCCATAGTTGGAGTGATCAAGGAGGGATCACACTATTTCTTGGAAGTGCGTAGTGCGTCATGGAAGCTAAAGGTGGGCACAAGGCATAGTTGTGGTGGGAAGAGATGCCTGAATGTGGCTTAGAAATGTGTTATGTTCTCTCTAATGGAGCCTTTTCTATTGGGCACAACTTGAAATCATAAATGGTGCCTTTTTTCCAAAAGTGTTCTCTGCTTAAAGAAAAGCTAAAAACTACTAAGTGAAGGCCAAACACAAGTCAAGAACACAATAAAAGTGAGAGAGAAGGGTTGCAAGTGTTTATAATTCTTGTCGCAATCATGAATAGAAGGTGAAAGGTCATGTAATGCGAAGATCCAGTAGAAATAACACTTACGGTCCAACAATCTGTAACTTGTAGGAGCAAGAATAGATATAAAAAGCATTTCATATGCAAAAATATATCAAAATGATGCTAACAAGAAAAAATGCGTAACTAAAAAATACAAAGCAAACAAAAGTGACACGTTGCAAATGTTACCAAGAATCGGTGCACTTGTGACCAAAAATGAAGAAGAACTCCTTGCGATGAGAAAATGTGCTCAGCCTAGAATGAATAATGAGTTTGGCTGCTTATAAAGAGAAACGATATTCAAAACAAGATAATGCATGCTCGCCTCTTATCACTTGACGAGTGATTTAGTTAATCTAAGTGGAGAGGGTCCCTATTCTCTGGGAGTGCACTCTGCATATAAGCAAGGAAGGGCGCATGTGTGAGAAATAGAAGGGCACACTAACTAGAAACAAAAAGTGTGCAACTGCTATGAATAGGGAGTGCACACTCATTGTGGGACAAAACTGCACCCAACTATGAAAGAGAAGTGTGACCAACTATGAGAGAGAAGTGTTCTCAAGCTCAAGATGGTGTAGTTTCTTCTAACAGTGCATGTGTTGTCACTAGATTTAAAAAGTATGAGCTATCTAAGAGAAAAAGTTGTGCTTTCCTGCTTTCATGTGGTAAGCATGTCAAGTGAAGAAAGTTAACACTAAGGCAAAAAAATCTAGTGGTTTTCCAATTTGTAGAAAGACGACACATGGACTTCCAAATATAAAGATATGACACTTAGGAAAATTTGACCTAGGAGGAAGAACAAAACTTAGTGATGTTGAAATGATAGTTTTCACTTAGGAAACATGATCACTTAGGAAACATGAACAAATAACTAGACAACACAAGACACCTTGAAACGATACCTCATGAAACATATGTAAGCTCCAAAATTGAACAAGGAAAAATTTTGGAGGGTCGTTGTCGCAGTGACAATACCTTATTCTTGTGGTTTCTACATAACTCCATGACTTACCTTCATGGGATCTTTATATAAGGTTTTAATACAAAGCCCCAAAATATATAAAGCATGTACATTAACCAAACATGTTATTCCATAAACACTAAGTTAAAAGAGAATGTTATTGACACAAACTACTATTAAATCCCCAAATCTACCATTGTGAAGCATTCCAAACACATTAAACCCCATATTTTCTTTGAAAAAATTAGAATATTAGTTAGAGCACAACATTACTCCTCAAATTTATGAAGGGGGTAGTGGAAATTAAAAATAACTCTAACAATATCAATCTTGAAGATGGATATAAATTTAGCTAACCATAGACATACATTATTAATCATATCTATAGCCATATAGAACCATCATAATTCCTACATTTTTTGCATCATGTTTCTAAATGTTTCCCATGTATCTCCCTTTTGAAACTCTTTTGTGGCATCCTCCTCAACTTTCTTCACTTTTTGGTGGTTTCTTTTTCTTGTTTAGTAGCACCACTTACTAATGTTCCTACTTTTTCCTTTTCAATTTCTTCACTTACTTATTCTTCATGTATATTTTAATCTTCCTCTTCTACCCAAATTTTTAAATATTTTACATTTATCCCTTCTAATTTTATGTCTTAACAAAATGTACTCTTTAGACCAAATAATTCCACATAGTTCTTTTCTAGACCTAAAAATTTTCATTGAGCTTCTCCATTAAATTCCTCATAAACTCATTATTAATACTTTATATAAACTATCATCTCCCACCACCACCATTTTTTTTTTACACATATCCCATCTTATTGTAGCTCACTTTCTCTTCTTTTAAATTTTGTACCTATCTTCATCTTACCATTTTCCACTTTTACTTCTCCCTCCATCCTTTAATATTATTTTTACATGCTTCACTCTATATTTAAGTAATGAAGTTTTGAAATGGTTAAAAGGTGAATATATGTTAAAGGAAAGTCATTCATGAGCCACTATTCTATGATATAAGAACACACCTTCGATCTTTATTTTCTCATGTTTACACGGAAAGGGAAAAGTGCTTGGAATCCAATTAAACGCTCCAAAAATATCCTCGATAGGTAAGAAGGCACTTGGGAAATCAATAAATCCCTTATGGGATTAATTACTTATTACTTTCATAAGTGATGGAGTTAACATTCTCTTAGTTTTTAGTGATGATTTAACTAATATTTCACCTAAAATATGGTTTTAGAATTTTTTTTGAATGGTGCATGGTTAAGTTTCCTTTATAATCAGAAAGTTGTCATGAAATGCATGAAATATTTGTTATTATCTTAGATCTATCTTAACTCTATATCTATCAATCACTAAGAGAGATCAAATGTTTTTTCACTCTAAAATAGGTTTGCACCTCAAAATATTTGGTCCATCTTAAAGAGTTGGTAGTCAGAATTAATATGATCCAAGTTGGTTTTATTATTTATTATAATTAATTATAATTATAATTTAATTATTTTAATTTTTTTTATAAATGTTGGTGGAATCGGTAACATGATAGTTTTGGGTGTCACTGGTTGATACCCATCAACTACTATCAACTACTACTATAAACCTCCAGGTGTTTCAGGTGTTGATAGCCATCAACTACTGCTATAACCTCCATGTAGAATTGCATTGCCCCAACCACAACACACAAGCTAGACAAGGATTGAACCAACCACACAAATGACTTAGTAATGCAATAGGTCTTTACGTGGGGCTTATAATTATAATTATCAATTTTATATTTTATATTTTATTTTATTTTATTTATTTTAAATTTTATATAATTTGACCATGTCAAAATGCATGTTTTCTTGATAATTATCATTATTATTTATTTATTTATGTATTTTTATCCAAGCAATTACTTTTAACTTTTTATTTTTTTTAATTGAGCCCACATGTAAACATTTACACCACTACAACATATCCCCAAAAGCTTTTTACTTTTAGATTTAAATTTAAAAAGATGGTATAAAATAAATATTTATAAATTTTGATTTTGAAATAGTTATGGTTTTTGAGCAAGTGATGTTGATAAGCCATGGTATTAATGCATGGTATTGTAACAAATCCTATTTACAAGTTAATAATATATATGGCAAAATGAGGGTAAATATCCATAGTTAAGAATCTTGATATATTGTATGTTTATTGTAAGTATTAAGTTTTGATTTAAAAAATGTTATAAAATTAAATTAAAATAAAATATTTATTAAAAAATTTATTTTGAAATGAGCGATGGTTTTTGGGTATGTGTTATTGAGGGATCAAATCTCTTTTCACTCTAGAAGATGTCTACATCTCAAGGGATTTGATCTCTGCATGTTAAGATGGATCTAGATTGATTTTATTATTAATTATAATTATAATTATTAATTTTATTTTAAGTGGTTCTAAAAGCTTATCCTAAAAATTTGATGTGATTTATTTGGAAGAGACTTGGTATAAAATAAAATAATTATATATCTATTTTGGAATATGATTATTAAATTTTAATTAAATTATAAATAATTAATAGATAGATGGTTTTATGGACATGTAGCATTGATAAGTTATGGTATTGGTCAATGATATTGTAAGAAAATCTATTTATAAGTTAAAAATTTCCATAGCCTAATTTAAGTTATAGACAAAATAGTCTTTTTCACCCGAATTGAGCAATATAATTTCAAGCAAGATTGTGATTTTTTGTTTTTTAATATACATTTTTGAATGAGTAAATAGATTCAACACCTTGAAAAACCACTCTCACACTCCACTTTTGTAAATTAAACATCTTAAACTCAACTTATTTTAAATATTTACCAAATTTTAATTAAAATTAATAAAAAAACTACCTTGAAGAAAGAAATTAAATTATACTTTTAATTTATATAACTACACTAATATATTAATAACTAATTTTAAAAACGAAAAAAATTAATAAGTAATAAGAATAATAATAATAATAATAATAATTTACTTTAAAAAAACTTAATAACCTCATGAAAAACATTAAAACAAATATGAATATAAAATCACATATTCAAACTCCCTATTACTTAGGGGCATGGGCATGGGCATGGGCATGGGCATGCCACCTAGAATTATAATAAAAACACTTAGAATCGGTGTCAAAGTGGCCTGGGCATGGGTATGTCACCTAAAATTATACTAAAAACACTTAGAATCGATGTCAAAGTGCTAGCATACTAAGGTGTACCATTTATCTCACGTTATAATAATAATAACAATGGGAATCGGTGTAAAATTAATAAAAAACCAATCCAATTATCAATTACTATGGGTATCAACAATGTGGAAATACCCGGAATCCAGGTCACACTTCAAAAATTATTTCACCAAACAGATAAACCTAGATTAGTTTTGTAATTTATGCCGTAAAGAGCGGGAAGACCGTTATATCAGGGGATCGTTTTCTTTTATATAACTCGAGTGGGAGGGCTGGATCCTGAAAGTGGAACGGTCTGAGGATAGCTGTGGAGGGTCTGAGATTTATTTTTTTCGCGGAGAGCTGTGAAGGGTATGAGATTTATTTTTTCGGTGGAGAGCTGTAAAGGGCCTGAGATTTTTTTTGTCGCTGGAGAAAGAAATATTTTAGCAATGGAAGCAGAAATATGGCAAAGGCTCCCAGAGGCCATGTTGCATATGATTTTAGCGAAGCTTCCCATTAGGGTTCTGAGCAAAATGAGGGTTGTGTGTAAACAATGGATTTTGGGCAAAATGATTATACTGATAACAATATTGATTGATTTGGATTGGATAGGAATAATGATTGAGTCATGAATTCTTTGGTAAGTGAGATTTCATTATTTATATTGAACATCAGCTTTGAATTCTTATAATGATAACTATATTGATTAATTTGGATTGGATAGAAATAATGATTGAGTCATGAATTCTTTGGTTAGTGCTGTTTCATTATTTATATTAAACTTTAGCTTTGAGGTTTTTTTATTCATATTGTTAGATTTTATGACAATTTTCTCACTCTGCAATAGCATTTTGGATTTAGTTAAGACTATAGTTTTCAACCTTTCAGAAAAATCCTTCTTTTGTTTTAATGCTTTGGACTCTTGTTGTAGACTCTGGCTTAGATTGTCTTGCTCGATCATTCAGCAGTTATGTTTGGAAAATTACAAATTGGGATTGCAGATATTTTGACATTATGAAAATTTGGCTTAATTTTTTTTAGAAAAGCTGAAAGAAAAAAATAAATCTCCCATATAAACAATAACACTAACTAAAATTTTTATATTAATTACTCAAAACTTGATTGCATAAACAATTTTTCATAACTTTTATTATTTTAATATAAAAAAGGCCTTATTTTTAATTCTCCAAACTTTTAATATATTTCTTGAGCCTTTTGCCAACATGAAAATATATTCACCTTTTCAAAAAACTTTAAATTAAATAATATATTAATTTTATAAGATGAATAATTCCCATTTCTAATCTAATTTTTACATAATCCATTTTTTCCTTCCTAAAATCGAATAGGAATAGAATTATGAATTCAAAATAAAATTAGATAACCATAGTTACAACATTACTGGAACTAGGTTTTTTTAACTTTGCAAATGCTCTCCAAAACACTAATGGGTGACATGTCACCCATCACTTTGATCACTTTTCTATGGGAAATGATGTCACGCCAGAAAATTTGGAGACCAGACCATGCATTCAGTCAAAAATAGTAAAAATTGCTTACATATTCACAGATGACTTGCATCATTAAGCAAGCTTGTTGAGAAATGATTAAAACCAGTAACCATATCAATGGTTTTAGGTATCGATGAAGTTGTTAATTGTACTTGTTGATTTTGTTAATGTTATTGTTTTTGGTGAATGTATAAATTTGGTGAAAAAAAGATACAGTCAAAATGTCAAAGAAATGCAACTACTACCTTTTATTTTTTAACTAGCTTGTGCACCTCATACTAGCTTCCATGTGCTCTCATGCTATATATATGACCCTTTATATAGGGTGGTGGCTATTCTCAAGCCATGAGGTAGATCCCATTCTCAAGCCAAGTCTGGTGCTGAAATAGACCACTGTGTCACTCCATAAGTTCAAGAAGAAATTTAACAATTGAAATCTTCAACCATGACTAACCCATAAGCAAATTACAAATTGGGATTGCAGATATTTTGACATTTTGAAAATTTGGCTTAATTTTTTTAGAAAAGCTGAAAGAAAAAAATAAATCTCCCATATAAACAATAACACTAACTAAAAATTTTATATTAATTACTCAAAACTTGATTGCATAAACAATTTTTCATAACTTCTATTATTTTAATATAAAAAAAGCCTTATTTTTAATTCTCCAAACTTTTAATATATCTTTCTTGAGCCTTTTGCCAACATGAAAATATATTCACCTTTTCAAAAAACTTTAAATTAAATAATATATTAATTTTATAAGATGAATAATTCCCATTTATAATTTAATTTTTACATAATCCAATTTTTTCGTCCTAAAATCTAATAGGAATAGAATTATGAATTCAAAATAAAATTCGATAACCATAGTTACAACATTACTGGAACTAAGTTTTTTTTACTTTGCAAATGCTCTCCAAAACACCAATGGGTGACATGTCACCCATCACTCTGATCACTTTTCTCTGGGAAATGATGTCACACCAGAAAATAATTTGGAGACCAGACCATGCATTCAGTCAAAAACAGTAAAAATTGTTTACATATTCACAGATGACTTGCATCATTAAGCAAGCGGGTTGAGGAATTGGTGTTATGTCACCCATCACTCTGATCACTTTTCTCTGGGAAATGATGTCACCCCAGAAATTAATTTGGAGACCAGACCATGCATTCAGTCAAAAACAGTAAAAATTGCTTACATATTCACAGATGACTTGCATCATTAAGGAAGCGGGTTGAGGAATGATTAAAACCAGTAACCATATCAATGGTTTTAGATATCGATGAAGTTGTTAACTGTACTTGTTGATTTTGTTAATGTTATTGTTTTTGGTGAATGTATAAATTTGGTGAAAGAAAGATATAATCAAAATGTCAAAGCAATGCAATTACTATCTTCTATTTTTTAACTAGCTTGTGCACCTCAAACTAGCTTCCATGTGCTCTCATGCTATATATATGACCCTTTATATAGGGTGGTGGCTCTTCAAGAAGACTCAGATCCTATTCTCAAGCCATGACCTAGATCCCATTCTCAAGCCAAGTCTGGTGCTGAAATAGACCACTGTGTCACTCCATAAGTTCAAGAAGAAATTTAAAAATTGAAATTGAAATCTTTAACCATGACTAACCCATAAGCATATTTAGTATTTGAAATTCAAGTTGAATTATTTTATTGGGTCCTTGACCCTGGCCACATCAAGGAACATAAGAGCCAATATATTAACTCTATCACCTTTCACTAGCAAATAAAAAATGGGTTGGGGCTGAAAAACAAGATTATAGCCTCCCTCAATGAAATCCAAAAGGTTTAATGCCACTAACACTTTTTTGGTTAACCTAGATTCATGTCTCACCCATGGAAGGATATCTTCATAATGGTTCCATCTCTAGCCCATGAGCATAGGTTTGAACCCCAAGAACTTCTCAAGTCAAATGATACATGCACATGTATTTTTGTTTTATGTTTTTTCAATATGGAACTTTTTTATTTTATTTTCATAGATAAGATAAAATTATGGAGGATTAGATCCACCCACCAGATTATATATAAAAATTTTGACTATGTATTCAGACAAATCTCTAGGTGTAAGAAAGCTTAGACAATATCTTCAATTTTGATTATTTTAATGGACAAAAAAATTGGTAAGATGCCTCCACTATTGCTGGTTTGGTTTCCCTTGCTACAAGCCATGATAGTCAGAAGGCTAATTGTTGAGATTTATATGTCAATTTTATTATATAATAGAAGGTAATTAATTAACAAACAAAAATATCGAAATAAAGTTATAATTTAGTTGATTTTTATTATTTTTTAACTTTAGCAATATAAGATGTATCATGAAATGTTTTGATGCTTATCATGATTGGTGTCTATCCATGTTTACCATCCATTTAATTTATAGGGTTGAGCTAGTTATAAATGTGAGTATGTGTCTAAAGATATCATATAAATAATATAATGATGTTTAATTTTTCTAGGTTCAACAAAACTTTGTTACATAATATTTCTAGTATTGTAATTTTAAATTAGTTTATTTCTTTTAATGTAGAGATGGATTATGTTAAAAGAATACTCATTTACAATATATATTTTCTTCTCAAAATCTTAAAGCTTCACAACATCATGCAATTTACATTATCTTATAAAACAAATTGCACTAGAACAAATTTCTTCTAACCAACACATGTTTGGAAGTTGAATACATTAATTAACTGTGTATATTAGAAGAAATTTTCAGTCTAAAAGTGCCCATTATATTTTTTTGTAATTCCATGTCATAATACATAAGCCAATCAAAATCCTTTAAATTTAAAAGGAAATACATGCAAATATTTTGGAGGGAAAAGAAAAAAATTGTTTTTTTTTTTAATTGTATTTTTGGGTTACCTCCTTATAGGTTTACTCAAATTTCAAGTGTAGAGGCCACAATTGTTTCAAATATTGTTATTTATAATTTTTTCTTACAAGCAGACTTTTAAGCTTAAATTTCCTCTAATGCATTGAGAATGTCAAGTTTTAACGACACAATTGACTAGAATTGAGTTTGTTACTTGAGACATAAGAAATATAACATTCTATATGGGAATGGGTGAAATTCTCACAATTAAATGATAGTGAATAGTGAGAAAGTAAAGGCTACAATAAACCAATTAAGAGAGTGAGGGCCAGGAAACAATAGTGTCGTAGTAAGGGACAAGGATGACACAAAGAATAGTCAAAGGAGTCTAATGCCAAAAGGTGCAAACATATGCACACCTAAAGTGGATAACACTCCAAGGTATGAAATAATTTCATCTAAATCGGTGAATATATTCAATACATGTAGAATCACATAATCATAGGAATTTTAAGGGCATATGGCCCAGCAAGAGGGCCCTAATCTAGTGGAAGAACACCAAATGAAAAATGAAATGGCATGTAGATATGCAATTAGGCTCAAAATGGTTCTTCATTACTATATCTATAAATTTGAAGATAGATAAAAAGTCTTTGAGAATGGTTAGAGTTGGCCAAATTGACATGTTTTTCATAGGTAAGAAATACCTTTTTATTTTCAACTTTCCATTCTTTCTTATTACATTTCCATCCATATTGATTGATTTTAGTCAAGGTACAAATATCCTTCTACGTGTCATTTTAATTCTTATTTTTATGCACTTTTTGGGAAATTATTTCATTTATGTACGAACAATGGCATATAGGACACAAGACTACACAGGTATTACTCAATGTTGGTGTCTCAATAGTGGTTGTTGTTGAGAAATCTAAGGCAACTAGATTAGGGTGATTTCCTTTTACCTTGATAATTGCTTGTAGTATTCTTTTACTTTTCATTATTTTTTTTTATTTTTTTTTGGTAGGTAAGCACCCACGGGGGATGTGAACCAGTAACCTATCGCAAAGAGTGCCTTAATGGTGCACCCATCCACTGTCAATCCAAAGCCCCGTGGGCCTTTTATTTTTCATTACTATTACGTTCTTATTCACTTATAATGTTTTTCTTATCATCAAACAACTACCAAAACATGAAGACCAATAGTACACAAGGAAACAAGATCTAGGTTGCTAACCAAGACAGAAAACCCTCTTAGAGAGTAAAACGCATAAGTAATTCTTCTCTTCTTATAGAATCTTCAAATGATGAATCCCAATACGTTAGACCTAATACATAGACCTATCCAAGACCAAGTCAGCCTTCCTTCTTTATTGGATTTCCTTACGTGGCTTCCAACAACAACCGTCAACCTTCCAACGGTGTTTCTAGCAACTTTGACCCCCAATAATAATTTATGCAACTTTGACCTAGAAACTTCAAACTTGATGTAGTTTCACAACTTCAACCTTGATGTAGCTTCACAGCTTTGGCCTTGATGAAACTTCATATCTTTGATCTGATGCAGCTTCATAACTTCGAATTTGATGCACCTTCACAGCTACGACTTTGATGTCGCTTCACAGTTTTGATCTAAATGCAACCTCACAACTTCGACTTTGATACCAATTCCTAACTTTGTCCTTGATACAACTTCACAACTTTGAGCTTTATGCAGCTTCACAACTTCAACTTTGATGTAGCTTCCTAGTTTCATTGCACATTAGAGAGCGAGAAAGAAAGACCCAAAACTTCAATTCTAGCTTCCATTTTGAGCTTCCCTTGGCTTTTGGACTTCTCCTTAAGATCAAACTTCTTCTCTTGCTTTATTACATGTCTTGGATGTGTGCTTCAAATGAGGCTGAAGGCCTCATATATATAGGCTTCGTAGGGGTACGAATTGCATTCAAGAGGCTCACTTGATATCTTATAGGCCAACTTGATCTTGGAGGGTCTTTTGACACAATTTTGGCTCAAATAAATTCTTTTTACTTGTTAAAACCTTCCCAATGGGATATTTTATATATTGCAATGACTCTTTTAACTTATTGACTTTATGACAAACCCTAAAAGCACATAATGGGTGCTTGACCTATAAATAAATTGACCTTGAGCATAAAACTGATGCTATAAAATAATAATAATAAATTTTATTTTTCTCTTTACATCAAATACTTAAAATCAAGATTGCATAAGGCATTATGAAGGCCAAACCTAGTTGCATATTTAGATAGTTGCAACTCCATGTAGGTGTTGCAAATCCATACAAGTCTTGCAACTCTCTTTTCTCTAGAAAAGTAAAGTTGTTGCAACTTTTAGATATAACTATACTTGCTACAACTCTTCATTATTTCTACACCTCTTCATTATTTTTGTAACTTTTGGATGCAATTATAAAGAGTTTCAATTGTTGGTTTTGTAGTGCAATCAAGACTAGTATAGTTTTTCAAAATCGATAACTACTTACTATGATACAATTTGTCTTCTTATAGTATTCCAATCATTAAGGAGTTACACCAAAAAAACTTCAACAATTTACTTTCTATAATAGAGAAATAGAGATCATTGTAAACAGTAAGCAAGAGACAAGAGACAACAAAAAATTAGGCTCACAGCCAAGGCAAAACCCACAAGGAGCAAAGCCAACCAATCTTTCCTTATGAGAGAGAATCTAGTTTATAAATAGTAAACCAAAATATTCCAACAAGATTCCAAATTTGACCTCAATAAATACCAAGTCAAAGTAGTCAAAGAAATCAATGAAGAGATGTAAAAAATTTCAACTTTATTCAAAGTCAAGTATACAACACTAGGGCTCAATTCCCACTTGTAGAAGCTCAAAACATGAGGGTTGAAATTTGATCAACCTCAGTCAAATACTTACCTACATTTTTTATTCAAAGGGGTAGAGTTGACTACCGATCAACATCCCAAAATAGAATAGAAACTCGATCTACCAAGAGTCAATGAACCTCAATCAAATTTTTCCTTCTAAAATAAGTCAATGTCTTGTTCAATAGAAGCAAGTCTATCCCAAGTCAATGTTGGTCGAACATAAGAATACAAGTTGGTCAACATAGAATAGAAAATCCTCCTTTGACTCCTTCGCATGAGTGGATGTGTCTTTGTGTTTTTTAGATTAAATGATGTATGGTGATGATGCCAAAATGAACTCCAACGAATTCATATTTATATCTAGTTGAGGAGGTGGTTTTTTCCACATCTGGGGTTGAGTTATTGACTTTAAGCTAACATGGTCAAACAACAAAATTTGAATTTTCTTTATCAATTTTCCAATGAAAATACTGATCATTTCTACCAAATTTTTCAACACTCCCTCTTAGTTATGGAGGTACTTTTCATTCTCTCTCAAGATTAATTTTCTTGACCAATCCATAGGTCCCCCAGCCATAGCCTAAGTGAGAGATCAAAAGTACAAGTCTTTCTCTATTAAGATCAAT
>APFE030288414.1:7221-27808 GCA_000404065.3 Pinus taeda | reverse complement strand
GTGATTGTAGATATACTTTGTTATGTTGTTGGCATGCTCTATAGTGTTCTTGATCCAATCTATTTTACTAGTATTCTCAAGCATGAGGTCTATGAATTGTGCAGCACGTGGGGTCCAAAAGATGGTTTTGTTTTTCTCCTCTAACATTTTACCACCAAAAACATAGTTAGAGGCATTATTTGTGATGATATGAACATCATTAGCCACCCCCATCTCTTCAACAACCTCATCCAAAAGCTTAAACAACAAGTGTGCATCTTTCACCTTATCAGATGCATCCACTAATTTTAGAAATTTGGTTCCCTGTGGGCAAAAGATAAGAAAATTTGTAATGGTACAACTCTTTTGATCAATCCATCCATCTGACATGATGTTACACCCTATTTTCACCCATGAGCTTTTGAAATCTTTCAAATATTCCTCAATGGACATAACCTCTTTTTGAAAAAGAGATGCCCTTAATTCATGCATAGTAGGGTCTTTGAAGCCCTTACCAGCAACAAATATGGCATCAAACATATGTTCATAATACAGTGAATGGGCAGCATTGAAGGGGCTATCAACATCATACCACCATCTACCTATGTAATCACAGGCAGATTCTCTCAATTCTTTCTTCTAATGGTCATCTAAAGTACCCTGGATTTGACTTATATTAGCTTGAGGACCATGTGCACTGTCAAAGGGAGAGGAGGGTGAGAAATAACTTTTGATATCACCCTTCTTTTCAATTTTACCCTTGCCCTTTTCTTGAATAAAGCCCAAAGAGGGAGGAACATAGCGAAAGGGGTTGGATGCACTAGTACAAGAGGTAGATGAAGAGCCGTCATAATCAAAATTCAGGTTGGCAGCCATCATGTGTTTTAGACTCCTCTTCTTCCTTATTTCAGCCTCTATTTCTTTTTGCCTAACTTATCCTTTCTCAAACTTCTCAAAATTTTCTTGCAACTCCTTCCTAATTTCCCCAATCTACTCTATTAGTGTTGCACATGGGACAATTTGGCCTCTAATACCAGCCAAGTATTGTTTAAGCCTCTTAATGCCCCTCCACCTCCCTTAATTCTTTTATGACAAAATTTGCAATACATTTAATTGTTGATCATCTCAACATATGCCCAAGCAGCATCTTTCACTCTAGGAGCCATTTTCTAATATTTGGAATTGGAAATGAGAGGACAAAAGTCTGAAAAATGAAAAGAAAGAAAAAAATGACTCTTCATTTCTTCAAGAAAAATTACTCTTTTCAATTTCCGGATTTGCATTAAAAAAAAAGCAGATTTGAGAAGTGAAAAAAAATACATGTAGCCTCTTCAATGTTGCTCCAAAAACCAACTCTTCAATGCTGCTCCAAAATGTTGCTCCAATGATTGCCCAAGAACCTCCTCACTGCTGCTACAAAAACCTACTCCAACTCTTCACAAACTCCTCACAAATGCTCACACAAATGCAATGGGATAGTTGTGAGGAGATGTGAGGGGGTTGGGTCACTTTTATAGACTTGGGAGAGGGGTAGAGGCATTAGGGAAAAAAAGCCAATTTGGATTTTGCCTTACCACCTTTTTTCCTCGCCGCCCAAGCTAGCCGATTTAAGTCGGGCTCAACCGAGCCAGCTGGTTCAGTAACAGACAGGCCGCCGGACCAGTGATTTGACCGAACCAGCCCGGACAAGGGTTTGGCTTGGTCTACCAAGGCGAATTCGAGTCAGATCAACCTAGTTTTAAAACTATCGCCCATATCAGTGCTAACTAACAAAAATATTGAAGAAGCATAATTTAACCTTCAAAACAGAGTTTTAAGTATCTTTAATAGAAATTTGGATACTTTGATCTAAGTTGGAGTATTAAACAGTGCTTTAAAAATCTTGGCACATCTTAGTGTGAGGCTTGCCAATCCCATCAAAACAGTTACAGTAAATATCAAATTATCAAGATCAAATAGATATTAATTATGAAAATTCCTTGAAATATAGCAACTGGAATTAATTCTCCAAACTGATTATCAGTTTATTAATTTTCTGATTAATATCGAATTAATCACACTACAACTTCTTCACAAAATAACATAAACATTGTGGAAATAAAAATGTTGGAAACTGAGAAATGCTAGCACACACATAAAAATTGAGACACTTATTTTTGGACAAATGTCCCTGGAAAAACCCAATGTGGGAAAACCAGTGCAGCAGCTGAGGGTTTTATTATGATGCAGTAGTGAGAAATTTTGAGTACAACTGGATGCCCAAAACTAGCGATCCTCTACAACATAAACTGGCCAAAAAAAATTAGTGAGACAAATTATGCCTCATTTGACACTGATCTAGCTCTGAAACTGGCACCCATTGGGCTCCACAAAAACCCCTTACATAGACATATTGAACCTTTTACAAGTGTAACATGATTCATTACTGAACAATGACTCTTTATTTTATGGACTAGATGACAAAATAATTTCATAAAAGACATTCTCAATGGATCTTGACTTAAAACCAATCTTCTTGCTCATGAAACCCATGAAGCAAGTCAATACAATAATTATTTTTCTTCATTTACATCTCATTTAATAAAATTCTATTAATCATTATGAAGACCGAACCTAATTACACTTTTCAACACTCCCTCTTAACTAGGGAGGTATTCATAATGGTACTTGGACTTTCTCAATATGAAGAATTTCTCATAAGAAGAATTCGGATTGGTAACTAATTTGTATAACATCATATCAACCAGCATTGTTACATAGCAAGGCCCTGACTAATAGCTCCTTATCTCCACAAGATCTAAGCTCAATGCTAGCGAGACCAATGATTTATAGACGCCCTCATCATTGTCTCTCTTGAAACATACGCCACCTGGGTTATCTCACGGTATGTTCCATGAGGACTATTCTTATCTGACTCCCCAACCCTCAAAGAATATCAGTCCTCTGCGACTACCCTTCCATTGGATGCCCTATCTCATCCCCAAAGAGTATCGGATGCCAAATGATTACCCAATCCTCCATTTTGTCTTCCCAGGTGAAGACCAGAATGTCATGTCTATCTCTCCCTCTCACATAGGGAGGACATATTCCAATAAGGAATGTACTCATTCCTACCAAAAAGGAATGTACCTAAGCTCCCTCGTTGCTTAGGAATTTCCAAGTTTCTTCCAAGTAAGAAACTTCACTTCAGTCTCCCTCTTAACTAGGGACCTATAGCAGCTCCTCATGTGAAACAACCCGCTGCCTAAAGAACTCCTCTTTTCTTCGATGTCAACAATTTATTTTGTCATGGAGTCTTCATCTTTTCGATCAACTTCATAGGGCACAGACCATCCATCACTTTCATCAATGAGTTAGTCATGTCCTCAATGTCAAGGGTTTAGATCTTTACCCGACTCCTATCAGAGTCTTCATATCTTTCTGGGAGATATTCTAGTCAACTCTTCTTAGACTTCGGATGTTGAATACCTTCTACCTTTGTTGCATAATATCATGATCTCTTACTTTCTTTTCACACTTTATTCCCAGGAGCTTCCAATCAAAGTTCCTTAATTGTAGTCAACTTCCTCATGATTCATATGAGAACATATTACGTTGATTTCATCTAGTGTGACTTATGCTTTTCTGCAATCTTTCGGAGGAGGAGATCCCTTATTCTCTTGATCATATTTCCCAAGATGGAAATAATGATCCATATTATCTGCAACCATATGACATGCCTTTCATAATATCCTATGTAAGCATACATACCTCATCTTTCCTTTCAGTCATCCAGATTTCTTGTAGCAGCTTTATTTGAACAAAGGAACTTCATCCTTTAAGCTCGTTTTCTTGTTATGTCATCATACCAACATCCCTTGAATCCCACGAGCTGGAATTCCTGATGAAATTTCTTGCTTTCTTTTTAGATCGATGAATCCTTTGATGAGGATTCCATCAGAGAAACTTTGAGGATCTTTCATATCCTCACCCGTCAGATGTTTTCTTTGTTGATAATTATACGATGATCTCAGTCGATGACGACCTCTACGTCTTTCTATAAGTATTACTTGAGGTTTCAATGAGGTTTCCAAGAGCTCTCATTCGTTGTAAGTAATAGACATCATTTATGCTTTCTATGTCACGAGCTCTTACTTCTAATGCTTTTGTCATGATGCTATTTTCTAATCTAATGCATCCTATCTTATATACATTGTTGCCTATCTATAATTTACAAGTGAAAAGTACCTTCTAATGAAGAAGATCATCTCAGTCATAGTAGAGATCTTTTACTTCTTCATTCTTACACTTCTTTGACTCGGGCTCTTTCACTTCTTCAGTAATGTGGGCTTCTTCCCTATTCCTCTTGTCCTTACTACGTTTGGGGCAATCTCTTCTATAGTGCGCAAGTTCTTGACATCCATAGCATCTTAACTTATCCATGTTCCTTCTTTTCTTTTGAGGACCGAACTTTCCAAACTTCCCTTTCTTTCTTGACATGGCAGCGTATGCTTGATTCTGCTCATTTGGTCCGACGTCAACCTTTGCCTTCAGTCTAGTTTCTTCGATCCTAAAGAATGACCATAGATCTTGAAATGGAGTAGTCCCTTTCTTCCCATATAAACTTGAAATGAAGTTACCCCATTCTTCCGGTAGTGCATTTAGTACCACGAGGTCATCTCTCTATCAGACATGACTTCTCCTAACTATTGTAGTTGATCTCAAATTTTTGATATCCTCATAAAGTATGAGGCTTTTCCATCTTCCTTGGATATCTTCAATTTGTAGAGTTCTTGCCTTAATGAGATTACTTCTCCTGCAGTACTTACAGAAAACAACTCTACCAATTTGTCATATATAGCTTTTGCAATCTCCATCTTAGATACATATGGGATTAGAGGTTTTTTATAGATTCTATAAGAATCCTCTAGGCTCTTACTTCTCCCTTCATGAATCTAGCATGTGCTTGAGTATCTTCCTTTAAAGGTTGGGTTATTGATCCCTTTAAGTGATCCATGACCTCATTATCAATAAGATTTAGGTCTGTCCTTTTCTTCCATGCAAGGAAATTTGCAGCCCCGACCAACTTATTGCTTTCCTTGCAAAAAGACATTTTGTTATTATCAAATATAGTCATAGACTTACTCGAGAGATTGATGCTTGCTTCCTCCTTAATCTTGATGTTGATTGAGGATTTGCTTCTTGAGAGATTGATAAGGGAGAGCTTGATTCACGACCCTTCTTAAATGATTTAATCTACCTTCTTTCTTGAAGATGGTTTCAAGACTCTTGTTGGTGTAGATTTCTTCGATCTAGGGTTTTGAAGATCTTGTCCTTGGTAACCCTTAAGTCTACTATGATCCTTCTTTGATACTTGATTGGATGGCTTGGAGTTTTTCGACTTGTTTTGACCCTTTTATTGAGCTCGATTCTCGTGTGTCAACTTGCTTTGAATGCACAGTTCTGACTTCAACACCTAAGCTCTGAAACCATGTTGAGAAATCTATGGCATTGAATAGTTAAAAGATTTTTCTGCTTGATAATTGCTTGTGATATAATTTTACTTCTTAGCTTATAGTCTTTTCTTCATTATGTTATTATTGTTTTCTTTTCATCAAGACAATTACCAATATGCAAATTAAAATACAAGTGACACAGTATGTAGGCTTGTTAGCCAGGCCCAAAAACTCTCACCTCTTTAGAGGAAAACCTGATCAAAATTCTTCTCCTAGATCTTCAATTGATGAGTACCAAGACCATGACACAGACCCTTGACTCTAGTATCCTCCCAAGAACCTTGCCACTATCCTTGATGCTCTGCCTCTTCCCTTCGACTTCCTTTCTTGATCTGGAACTGCTCTCCTCGGCTCCTCCTAGAGAAACTCGGTCTCTATCCTTCACACTACTACTTCTCGACTTTTAGAGAAACTCGGTCTCTATGATTTCACTGGCTTCCTCTAGAGAATTTCGGTCTCTAGATCTCTATCTTCGGTTACCAAGTATCCAGCAAAATCCTTCCTTCGTTGTCCCAGAAGAAACCTCTTTGGTTGCACCAAAAGAAACTTCTTCTTCGTTGCCCTAGAAGAATCTTTTCTTCACTGCCTTAGAAGAAAGTCTTCTTCGTTGATCCAGAAGAAACCTTCTTTGTTATGCCCAGAAGAGTCCTCCTTCGCTAGTCCAAAAAAACCTATCTTCGCACTGCCCAGAAGAAACCTACCTTCGCTTGCCCTTCTTCACCTCTTCTTCGCACTTTTCTTGTTCTCTTCTTCGCACTTTTGTTTCCTTTCTACTTCACACTTCTGTCAGTCGAGATCAAGTCGGCTTGCTTGCCTTCAAGTGAGGCCGAGTTAGGCTTTATATACACTTTCTCTCATGTCCTTTAGGCCGACATGATTACTTGTAGTTACACCAACTTCATCTAACATGTTCTTCCATCGTTGTAGGCCGACATGATTACTTGTATTTTGTCTTTGAGGTTTCTGCGAGTTTCATCATTATGTAGATTATCTTTCGGATACATTGCATTAGGTTTCTTTTTTATCGACGTTTCGAACCAGCAACGGTGGTTCATCTTCAGGATGTGTAATATTATTGAAAAACTGTTCTCATTTTTTCTAAAAAAATAGAGATGAGATGCTTAGCGGACATATACTAGAATTTAAAAAATTTTAATTTTTAATTTTTTATTCTATTACGTTTATTATATTTTTAATTGTTTTATTTATTTTGATTTAATTACATTTTGTGATATTTGGATTTTTAAAATTCATTATCTAACATATTTCTTAATTAGGGTTACTGTTCATATTGTTTCATTAGGGTTACAATTAATTATGTGATTAATTTTATAATTATTTCAATTAGTTATTTTTTATTAATTTATATTTATTTTAATTGATTTTAATTAATTATTTATCTTTAATTATTTTCATTGTATTTATTTTAATTAATTATATATTCAATATGTTGTTGTTTTAATTTTTACAAATTTTATGTTAGTTATACTTATTTATTGATTTTTAATTTTTAATTAAATTTATTTCAATTTTCATTTTTAATTACTTAAATGTCGATTATTTGTTAAGGTTTATTGCATATTTTCCTAGGTTGTAGAGCTATTTTCATTGTTTTTGTTTTAATTAGTTATTCATTTTAATTGTTATAATTGTTGTATTGATTTTAATTAATTAAATATCAATTGTTATAATTATATTTATTACAATTTATTTATTTTTTAATTTATCATTTTTGTTTTAATGAATTATTACTATTATTTTATTAGGGTTATTTATGTTTTATTGTAATTAATTTTATTTGGATTTGTATTAATTTTAATTATATTTGTTTTTAATTATGTCTTAATTATTTGTTAAAGTTTATTGCCTATTTTTCTATATTCCTTTTTAATTAATTAAATGTCAATTATTTGTTAAGGTTCATTGCCTATTTTCCTAGGTTGTGGAGCTATTTTCATTGTTTTTCATTTTAATTAGTTATTAATTTTAATTGTTATAATTTTTATATTTATTTTAATTAATTAAATATTAATTGTTTATAATTATATTCATTACAATTTATTTATTATTTATTTATTTTTAATTTATCATTTTTGTTTTAATGAATTATTACTATTATTTTATTAGGGTTATTTATGTTTTATTGTAATTGTTTTTATTTGGATTTGTATTAATTTTAATTATATTTGTTTTTAATTATATGTCTTAATTATTTGTTAAGGTTTATTGCATGACTCAAAACTGATGACTTGACAACACAAACTGACTCTGAAACTAACTTGAAATTATTGGAACTATCTTGAAATTGACTCAAGACTTACTTAACTGAAACAAGTACTTACTAAGCTTTTTAATGGCAGCAGACCATCGAGATTTGAGGGCTTTCAAATCATGATGACAACCACTTGCCTACTAATGAAATATGTACAATCATGTGAAATGGGCCTTCCAATGTAACCAATCCAGCAGATGGTTACTTACTGAAAGCCTGCTCTCACTTTCCCCGAGCAGGTAGAATGATGTACATGTAGTCAACTGACAATAACAACTGAAACCAAGGCTTATGCTAATGAACTAGGCAACATTCTTCTTCTCTAATGCTTGCAAAAGAATGCCGAAAGGATCTTGAAAATCCTGAATCACTAGCTTGTGTTGAGATCCAGCAGCAAAAATACAAGTACTCCCTTCATTCTGATCTGAAAGAACAATTGGTTGCTGATTGATAGTAAATTCCTCGACCATGAGAAATTCTGACTTGAATTCTGGCATATTGTCTCTCTTAGGCTCATACTCCTCAATTTCATAGTCTAAGCCTTTCTTACATAGAAAACAATCTTCAAGATTATCAAACATGATAGCCTTATCATTTTCATGAAGGAAAACAATATCTGTTCGTTGATCTATAAGTCTAATTTCAAGATTGTCCTCACTTTCAAAAGTGGAAGAAGCTTCACTTATACATTCTTGATGATGCGAACATTGCAAACCTGCATTAGCTTGGGCTGTAACCTGACCTTTCAGGAGTTGATCTATCTCATCTTCAGATAGAGGAGAAAGTACTTCTTGTTCCCTTTTGCTAAAATAGTAATTGTCTTCTTTCCCTCCTAAAGATCCACAAGGTTGTTGAATATATTCATTAATTTCAAGCAAAGGAGTATATAAATTCTCCTCAAACTACTGATTTATTTCATGTGATTCATGTTGACTATCAATATGCAAAATTCCTTCATCTTCAAGCAAAGAAGAAGCTACGGTATCCTGACTATGAACTTGTGTAACGAAGTGACTAGCTCTTTGAGACTGTTGTTGAAGGGAAAAATCAAAGAAGGCTGCAATGATTTCTTCGTCATCACGATCTGAATCTTCTTCATCATCACAATCTGAATCTAGATTTGGAATAGCCAACTTGACTTTATCACAATCTGAAATTGAAACTTGATTTTCTTGCATACTGTCTTCTGCTATGAGTAGAACTGAAATAAGACCTTCTCTTTCATCATTTTCCATTGTACTAAGATCTTGATCCCGCTGCAAATTTTCCTGAGCATCTTGACAAGTATCCTTTAAGCTCTCTTTATGCTGGTGAAATGGATTTTCATACAAGGCTTCCAATTTTTATAGTCCATGAAGTCATCATCTTCATAAACTTTCTCAAGACTTTCAATAAAACTATAAACATGTTTGCAATAGTTCTGAACTAATATTAAGGATGGACAAGATTCTTTATACCTTTCAAAGAACATGGTATGAAAATATTTTAAACAATAAATACTAGCAGGCGGCAAACTTTCATACCAAGATCAGGCTTCACCTTCTAGAGTGGCCATGAATATCTTCATCAAGCAGTCTTCAGAAAAATCAACCTTCAAATTGCGAATATGCATGTGAAATCTAACCAGATGTAAAGCAGCATCATTCCTATCATCATCTTTAAACATAGGCAAATTCCTTTGCCAATCTACTTTAGGAATTTTATTTGGGAGACCTGGAATGTGATCTCGGCTCATGGGAGCATACCTTCGATCCAACAAATCCATTTTTATAACAATGAATTCACCAAGAAATTCTTCAGGCTACTGATTCTTGAAGAGTAGAGTTGCCATAAAAATTCTGAACCGTGGGATTCTTCGACAGTGGAGTCGCCAGGTGAATGATTTCAGCCTTCCGGTGTCTGATTGTTGTCCACCATCAACAATCAGATCTGAACTTGATACATTTTGCTGAGGAAAATAAAACTATGTTCCCCAGCAAAGTTGCCACTATGTTAGAGCCTAGATCGACCTCAAGCTGAAGGGAGGCAATCTTAGGATAATCACAAACCACGCTTAACCTGGTAGCTATCCCTATTAGGTTAGGAGAGGGCTCTTTCCTTGTCAATCTCAATTGAGATGACTGAAATAAGGATAGATTTTAGGCTAGGTATAGTAGCTCTAGGGTTTTTGTTTGATTTTTGAAGGTTTAGTTGCTGGATCAAATGGAGCAGGTAGCTTAGGTCCGGGAAATCAAATCAGGGATGCAGACATGTTCTGTGTGACGAGATAGATAAGTGTTTATGCACTAGTAATCGAGTAAGATGGTTGGTTTAAAAGTGCTGAAGGGTTGAGGAGGGCATGTGGAGACCATGAATCGTCTTCAAACTACTGAAAACATTAAGAACTAAATGCATTCCCAAGGCAAAGCACTGTTAACAATGTATTTTGCCTATTTCTCTTTATTCATTTAGTTTAGAAGAATGGAAAAGGTTTTGAAACATATAACACATAATAATAACTTATTACAGAAGAAGAAACAATACAAAAACCTAGTATCACAAGAATCCCGCAAAAATAGCTGCAAAACCTGGTTTTATTCCTTGCCAATCTGTTGATACAAGTATAGAATGTGTGCACCACTTCCAAAAGAGTCCAACCTTTACAAATGACTAAGAAAGTACATAATATAGGCAAGAAAACCACCTGAGCTAGTCATCAGGGGTCCAATCCAAGAGATCAGGAGTTGTTTCAACCAAATCTAAACTAGGAACAAGAAAATAGGCAGTGGAACAACTTGCCCCTAAAACCAAGGAAACTAATACATTCACTTCCAAACCACTCTTAACTGATGTATCTACCCCCTCAAGTCATTTTACATTCATATTTACATTGCATTACATCATTTACAATCATAAATTTACCAAGGATGAGAGAAAAAGTCAACTGGCAGTGAAACTAGGAAAAATTTCAGAGCTCTCGGCAAAATTGGCAAAATTATGCGCAACGCCATCTCCTGTATGCATATCGCTACCTCTAGCCTGCTTTTAAAGGTCTTATTCTCCACCAAACCAGACCCAAGGTAGCTTGTTGGAAAGCCCTGTCTATTTAGTTTTTGAAACATCTTTAATTTCCTGATTTGGAGGTCATTTGCCCCTTCAAAAATGAATTCTCCCAAAACTGCTTCTTGTGGGTGCAAAAAGTGGTAGAGAGGGCAATTTTTTAGTGTTTTGTGCCCTTTAGGTGACCTAGTTTTGCTCCAAATGAGATGAAACTTTCAGGGATTAATGTCCTCTTGATGCTGAATCCAGATCTATAAGCCATTTCTCCTATGGATGCACTAATCAAGTGCATCATATACCACAATTTCCTGTGTTGCATATCCTATTCCGGGTCAAATAATGATAAGCCATATGGCGAAGCATTTTCTTTTCTTTATTGGCCTTCTCTAGCAACTTCTCAAGGTGAATGTTCACCCTCTCTAACCACGTTTCTCAATCATCTTCAATTTCTTGTTCAATGGAGGTCATCGTGACCTTTGCCTTCTTTTCCTCTTGCCTCTCTTATCTAAGCATTTGCAACTCCGGTTCATGATAACCTGCTTGTTAGTTAATTTTTTTTTTTCCTGCTTAAGGTAATTGATGATCCATTTTTCTCTTTCCAAATTGACTGATGGGGCTTGAATGTCAGCCTTTTGCTCCTTGATGATCAAATCTTTGACACTCCTTGGATTTTGAGCACCAAAGTCCATGACATTCACTCTGTGTGTCTCCTCATGGTCAACAGGGACAAAATCTCTCTCTTGTCCATCACTAGGATCATCCTCATGCATCTTTTTCTTTCCTTTATCTATGCCCTTCTGTTGCTGCCCAACCTCTACCTATCTAGCTGGAGAAGAAGGCAAAGCCCTTTCCACTCTAGGTGGAGATAGTACTCTCTTGGCAGCTGCAAAGAGCATCCTAGCGCTTCTTTCATAAGTCAAAAACATAGGTATCCCCACAGTTTCATTTTCTTGAACCTTTCGCTATCTCGAAGGTCCACCTTCCTCCTGATGCACTAATGAAAATATTTGAGGGCCTTTGAACACTTCATGAGAAATGAAGGTTTCCCATGGCATTCCCAATTGATTCAGCTGATGTAAAACAACAATTTTAATTAAAGAGAAATGATAAATGTTGTTGAGCTGCTGTGGGTAGGGTTTCTTCTTTGCAAAAAGTGTCATCTTCTCTATGTTTTTACATATGAAGTAGGGGATATTCATCATTCTCACCCTGGAAAAGTGCATCAACAATCTAATATGATAAGCATGCAATCTGGAGAACCTACCCTCACAAGTAAAATACTTGATGATGACCTTCATCAGTGAAGCAAACCTGTCCTCCAAAAATTTGAAAGGAAACACTTTGCTGATTTTGCTATGGTATTTAGCCTTAATATAAGGCTCATAGTACTCCTGGTCAATGTTCTGTATTTTTTTCCATTTCTCACCTACATATGGAATGCTTGTAGCCTCTGAGATAATAGTAGGTGACAAAGTAAATGTGACTCCAACAAGATTTACTACATTGTTGTCCAGATTTGTTACAAACAACCTTGCTAATTCATGATGGAAATTAACCCTCTCAACCATTTCACAAAACTTAAAACATGACTGATGTTTAAAGTATGAGATGGCAAGTGGATAAGCAAGTAATTCCTTCATACTAATGGGATCCTCCCTGATAATATTGCCCCTTTGTGAGGCTTCCTCTGCTGCAAATTCCTTTCCCTAGAAATATCACTAAGGGTATCTTCCTCCATGTCATAATCACTATCCCTCTCCATTGGTTTTGATGACTATGAATACAGATGGTGAATAAAGGAATGGGGTGAATGAAAATGAGTATGAAGAGATTAAAAAAAAAAAAAAGGAAATAGGTGAGATTAATGAAGAGATAAATGGGATTAGGGTTTGAAGGGTTTTGTATGTAGGGTCTAGGGTTTGTGAAAATAGTGTGTAGAGGAGTTCATATATGGAGGATTAGGGTTTAGAGAAAATGGATTAGGGAATCAAAACAACAAAAAACTAAAACCTTTTGCAAATCACAATGGAAAATAAATACCCTTTGAAAATGTATGAGAGAGTGTAGAGGATAGCTAGGGTTTAGTTTCTTAAGAGATAACAATCAGGATAATTAATGAGAAACCCTTGTTTAGCTAGGAAGAGAGCTTAACTTACTTGATCAGAGGGCCATTGAGAGATTTGAAGTGAATTAGGTTGATTTGAACCATTTTGAAGCTTTGTAGACAAGTGCACAACGCCAATTATATTTGCAGCGCCAGTGTAAAATTACACTGGAAAAACTCCTTTGATGCGCAGCGCTAGCTTGATGCGCAACGCCAGCCTTCCAATGCGCAGCGCCTGCCAATTTTCTTCAAATTTCAATTTTTCTCCCTCTTTTGCTCAGAAATTGCGATTTTTGCTCTCCACTTGACCTTTTCACAATGAAATGGCTTTCTACCATGATTTTTCTTTATATACCTTTTCATTTAAATTTTCCTCCTTTCAAAACCCACTTTTTAAAAGTTTTGATGACCTTTTCAAATGCTCTATTTTTCTGTTTTGAAGTTTGACCTTTTTCCTTAGCAATTTGATGAACTGATGCTTTGATGTTTTGCTTTTGCAGTGGCAGGAATTGGCAAGATGACTAGGAGTAGCTGAATAATACTTATTACATATAGGAACCATAAAATTACATAAAATTACATGGAAATAAAACAATAAAATACAAATGCTCTGTTTTACCTCAAAACAAGTTTTGATGTTAAAGAGCTTTATTTAGCTTTCAAAAAGGAAATTTATGATTTGTTGAACTTTATTTACCCCCTCATGTGTTTGTGGACATTTATTACTTCTTTTGAATGACCATGGTGAAAACCCTACGACCTAGTGAAACTAAAGTCTAAGACTGATTTTTGTAAATGAAGTGAACGAGAATGACTATGAATGACTGAAAAAATATGTGAAATATTCCAGCAAGTATATAGCATGAGGGACTAGTAAAATGAAACCCTACCATCAGTTGATCAATGACCTAATGGAGTGCAACTCATCAGAATGGGACACCTAATATGAAATGCAAAAGATAAATTTTGATCACTGATGGCAGTGTGAAAGCACTGGCACTAACACACAACACCACATATCCATTATCCACACTGTATAATATGTACACAACACCACATATCCAACATGTACATAGCATCATCTATACCCAGCGTTGCGTATGCAATATTCGTATAACATTATCTGCACCACTTCGTACATAACATTACATAAACAAGATGTACACACACTATATATACACCACACCGCATGCACACAACATCATAGATGCAACATGTACAACATATACAACATATGCACAATAGTAGTACCACACATCCAAAACCACACTGTCTCTACCAAGCAACCTTGCTTCTAGTGTCTTATCCATGCTTGTCCCAGCATACCGCAGACCACACTGCTTCCATTTCCCTGATGTATCCCTCAGTATAGCCTATCAATGAAATAGACATAATATAATATCAACTCATAACCACATGATACTGACCTCATATATTTGTCAGGGCTACTCCTCCCAATGGATTCCTCGTAAGACCATGAACCTCTTCATGCAATTCACCTACATAAGCAATGATTATTCCACAAGAATGATCTCTGATGACCTTGTCAAATAGTGACATAGATAAATGGATACATACATACATATACATAAACATTAGCATAAACAATCATGATCATGTCAAACAACGATATGTATACATACACATACATACATATAAATATCAACATAAAATAATAATGATCTAGTTAGTCAATGACATACATACATACATACATATGTACATATAAACATTAGCATAAAACAATCATGTTCCATGATGACCCTGTCAGACATGACATACATACATACATACATACATGTATGCATATATAGATGTCAACATAATCATGAACATAACATAATTACTAGATATCATAAGGTCAAGGTTAAGAGAACTCCCTTTATCTGTGCACACCATGCACAACATTGAGAACAAGCGTTCCCAACATAGCCAAGGCATTTGAAGCCTTAGATCCATTTACTTCACCTTTCCTATTACCTTTCTCATGACTGTCATGCCATCGTCCATTTACCCCAATGGACCCAACCAATCCAACTAACTGTCATACTCTTTCCTTCATTGACCCTTATACATGCACCAACTTCATTTGAGTCTTATGTTGGATTTCATTAAGCTCTCCTCGAGATCTACTAACTTTCCTCTTTTCCCAACCAATTCCCAAGACTCAAAACATAAGAGGCAAGACAAGAAACAAACAAGAAGAAAATCATGAAAATCAATAATAATACAACACCACAAACAAAGTGGCATGATGATCCAAATTTCAATAGGAACACAACAAATTATAGATATAAACATACATACAAAGATGCAGCAAAAACAATACTTCATTTAATTATTGTAAAATACTGAAATATGCTTACAAATAGAAATGTAAATAAACTATCTAGGGCATTGGTAGCTTATCTTTGAGAAGAGATGTGGCGGCTACATGCCTCTGAACTATCTTACAATGAGGCTCAAAGGCCTATTTATTGTTGAGATACAATGGAAAACCCTAAACATTCAAAAACCTAACCCTAGGAGATGAAGCGCCGAATTATGGGCCCCGTTTTGGGTAAATTGGTACATCAACTTCTCGGGGTCGTAACTTTGGCATATGATCTCCGTTTGACGTGCACAATACCTCGTTAGAAATATCTATTCGAGGACTACAACTTTGGGAAGAGTAACATTGGTCCATGGACCCATGTTTCTTAAAAACCGTCATTTAGGCCCTCAAAATGGCTCCAGAAGATTGGAAGATCAGGACCCAAAAAACTGCTAAAAATAGTAAACTGTGTTACAATTAAGGAAACTGAAAAACTGAAAGAAACAATGTTGGGGGTCCAAGTGGAATTGGTGGGTGGCCACCAATATCCACCTAGATCACATAATGATGCACTAGACACAATCAAAATAAAAAATCAAGCACAACAATCACAAAAGACCAAAAGCACAAGACTAGCAACGAACACCACAACTCAATACCATGGTTCCCAAGGAAAGCTCAACCCAAGCCTTATTCAAGATTTCATGGAAACCTCTCTTGCCATGCAACTCCTGCATCATACTTCCATCAACACATAACTGTCAGTGCATAAATAAACATAAAAATACATTGTTACCTTACCTTGTTGTGTCAAGCACGCTATCTTGCAGCTAAACACATCCATGCCATCTCTCAAGGGACTCCAATTCCTTTGACAGACCTATCTATAACTAGACACCAGCTATTATACCTACCAAATACATGTCCGTGAATATAGCACATACCCACATAATGTCAGAGGAAATCAATGTTAAGAAAATTTCTGGTATGCAAAGCACTCAATTGTTTGGAATTAGGGTTTCCAAACATAGCCAAAGGAATTCTTTCCCATTTCCTTTCTTTTACCATTTTACCTTGTTGCAATCGAGGCTTACTATGTATTGTCACATCACCAAACTGTTAGTTATATAAACACATCAATTGTTACCTTGTCACGCTAATACCAAGATTGTTTCCTACAACTATTTACAAATGTCAGCCACATGTTCCAAATATCAAGACAATCATATCTATCAATTTGAAATCAACCCTTTTATCAAGACTAACAATCATGTCATAATCCATAGTCAACTCATAGTCATTAGGCATAATGCTACAACTTTCACCTACTACACTCAAGTACATATCAACTGTCTCAACACATATGTGTTAGTACAATCATCTTAAAACAAGATCATTTGAACACATACTCATATTATGCAATTCATCAAACATTCAACCAACTTACAAATGTACCATGTTATATAAATCAACTAGATGACATAATAGACACCAAACACTCAACACCAAATAAATAACATAATCAAACATTCAAGCACCAAGTATACGACATAAGAAAACTCATACCTTAATGTATCTCAGGGGAGGCTATCTTGTCTACACAATCAAGCTATATTAGCATGATATAACTTCACAACATATCATCTCAAACATAAACAAGGCATGATATCCATAATAGTCACAAGCTAACATGTTCACATCATAAAATCATAAACAATTATCATTAATACATAATAATCACATCTGCATAGTGAGTTTAGATTAGTATGACATAATATCACAACATATTAATTGATACTTGAATGTCATAACCCTAACTATTTGCATAAGCCAACCCAAATTAGTATGATACATATAACATCAAGATATTGATGTAATAACCCTAATCATCAAGTTACTAGCATTTAACAACAACAAGTTATATATCATGCTCATCAACAACATATAACCTAATCATCAAGCTAACTATCATATAACAACAACATGTTAGGCTATAACATACTCATCAACAACATATAATATAAACATCAAGTTATCTAACATAAAACAACAATAGCAATGCATACAACCATAGGTTACTATCCTTCATGACTATCTGACACATGTCCATATAACTACACTAATAAACTAGCATGTATCGCGTAACCATAACATCAATAGAGTGAAAGGAATACACATAACCATAATGCATATAAAAATCCTTAACCTACATACCTGCATGCCCAACATACAACATGTAGGATGACATGTTCTTGCCTCGAGGTCTAATGTTGCAACTTCACTTTAATGCTTTGCATCTCCTGCTCTATATCAGCCAACACATCATCATCATAACAACCAACAACATCATGATAACCTAATTGCATACAAAGACCTCATGCAGAACAATTTTCACCATGAAAATGCATGCATAACAACATATAGACACTGCCCTGCATAACAAATTCATATACAACCATACACTCATGATGACACATCCCACAATAACACCATCAACCTTCACATAGCAACATCACTATCACCATGATAAACACCATACAAATACAACAAGCACATGGACTACAAGCATAAGAAACACCTATGCAATTGACATGAATGCATGACCAAAACACAATCCATCCAGTCCAAGGGGTGAACCATGCTTTGTTACCACTTTGTAACACCCTCCTCCCACATCTACCCAAGTAGTTGGCCAACTGGGGTAAACATGTGACGAGAGGCTACTATGATTGGATTCAACCTCCTAGGTGACGTTAAGGAAATGGAATCAACCAAAACACATCATAAAGAACTTCCACATTAGCTATATGACCCCTAAGAACCATTCAAACACTTTTGATAACCAACCCCTGGGTCCCACTGAGGTTTTAGGCCACTTGACCTCTGGACGCTCCCATGCTATGGGCCTGACAATGTCTAGGAGGCTCTGTATGCTCTCATGAAAAGGCATGCCAATGTCTAGGGACTATTTTGCTCAGTGTTGTGCAAGTGTCCCTGGGATTTGAGCCACTTTTTAGGCCTAGAGCCCAGGTTACTTCCCAGAATTCAATGACACCTTCAGAACATAAAGATTAAAAATGAAACAATGATGTAAATGAAAATACTTGAACAAGCCCTTAACTAAACCTCTACAAGCCATGACATACATTTCGTCAAACATGTCACAAATATGTAATCTACAGGTGTAAACAACAGATTTAGGCATAGGGGTCTCATACTTATCTGAGAATCTCTATGAAGCATTGTTCCCTCATATCATTTGCCACATTATCATCTATTAGGTCATAGATACATTGTTTATTCATTTACAAGTAAAAACATGATGAGAGCCATACATACCTACTGTCATAAATCATATACTTAACCAACATAATAAAAACAAAAACACCATGAATACATCAGCCATAGGATCCACATATAAACTAGTACATTTACCCATGAAAAACCAAGGGAATGAATTTCTCATTAATGGATGTAGAAACCAACTAGGGATGGGACTACCACGTTCCAACCGACCATAGATTGGTTGAGCCAAATCTCTCTTCAGCCAATCACCCTCGTGCCATATTTGAAGCATGAATGTGGGACTCATAACCAACCAAAAAGAACCAAACAAGCATGGATTCTACTAGAGTTCTCCACCTGCACTGTGAGGAATTTTAGTGCCTCATAGTCTCTCAGGCTTTATCATAATCCACAGTCTGATCCAAGGATCATTAAGCCCTACACCGAAACCCACTCTCTAGGCTTTACTGTACATCCCATCTCAAGACTATTAGGCCCAACAAAGAGAAATCCACCTCTTGTATTTACCGTATATCCCGCCATTCATCGGCAAGGATTCCTAGGCCAATCGAGGCACACAATCCTGGCTTTACCACAACCCACAGTCTGGCTCAGGGGTTACTAGGCCAGTGGCTTTACCATGATCTACAGTCTGGTTCAAGGACCACTAGGCCATGTGTTTGTGATTTCAGAGATCCACCCCACTTTGCTTCGAATCCATCCAACAATTCATCTCAACCAAAGTATGAGAACCCATCTCATCAAGGTTATCCGGAAATGGAAAGGCTAGGCTAAAAACACTGTCACACCTAGCAAAACCCATGCCATGAAAGAAAAGAACCACATGTAATACCATGCATGAAAAATCTAGCAAGGAAATCACCCATGCAAATTAATACCTGCAAATATTCCAACTCTTCCTTTCTTGCTCCTTCCTCCTTCTTACCTTCTTTTGCCTTTCTTGCTCCAATGCCAAAGTGCTCCAAGAAAACTCTAAATGTCCAAGAGTGAGAGAGAGAGAGAGAAAATAATTAGAGAGCTCCAAAACTAAACTGACAAAAGGTTAAACTGACCAAGCCTGCCAACTGATCCTCTGATCTAGGATCTTTTGCTTTTAGACGTATTAAAGAATTACATGGATAAATTGCAGCTTAACCATAGAAATTTAATGTGCACATGAGAGAAGAGGAGAAACACATAAAAGCATGAAAGAAGACAAAATGCTTGATAACGGAGTTCATCCAATTTGGACTACATCTCCGGGCCCTGCTCAATTATTAGGGAGGCCTTCTTTCATTAAGTGGCATGAGAAAGAAGAAGTACAATCAACATTTACAAAAAGGAGTCTTATACCTCCAATCTGAAAAATGGCTGAAAAATGGAGAGCTCTATTGCAAAAACTGGCATCACCATTGAGTTCCTGTCACCGAGAGGTGTAAAATTGATATAGACTTACCCAATTTTGACACTGGACCAAAACTGACCCCCTGGAAAATGTGCTCAGGCAAGGTTTCACCCCCTATCATAGGCCTGCTCACAGTTCCGCCACCTGCAATTCATTTGCCTCAAAATACGTGTGCACTCTCTCCTCCCTGCCACAATGTGCATAAGTGTTTAAATATAAATTAGTGGGCATATAAACCAAAGGAGGACCATTGGGCGCAATGGCAAACATGGAAATTTATTGAGGAGAGGTCGGGGGATCAAATCCAGCCTCTCCAAATTAAACATAACACAATTTTATTGTTTTTTAATTTTGGGCGGCGGGTCCACTGTTTTGGTGGTCTGCACCCCCATCTTCTGCCGGTTGTTCGCACTTATGGTAAGGTGGAGGCTTTGGAGGGGGCGGCGAGGTTGACTGCCTGCCCCCCAAAGTTATATTGTTATGATGGTTACGGGGATGGCGGGGTCATGGCTGCCAGCCCTTATCATTCTTTTAAGGTGGTTCTGGGGGTGGTGGGGTCATGGCTGCCCACCCCTTTTTTTAAATATAATTTGTTGTTGCAGTTTCGGGGCGTCAGGGTCATGGCCACCTGCCCCCTTTTTTAATATAATTTGTTGTGGCAGTTCTGGGGTGATGGGGTCATGGCCGCCCGCCG
>APFE030288410.1:0-10930 GCA_000404065.3 Pinus taeda | reverse complement strand
TATATACAAAAGGGAATATATCCAAGTCCCTCTCAACTAGGGAGATGTGTCTAACATCAGTTGTCTTGTTCTTTTAGTGGAGATCATAGTAGTAGTAGCTAGAAAGGCTCTTCATTTTGCATCATCATGTCATCAGAGAACTTTGACGTTCTTGAACATCATGGAGCCATGTTCTAATACTTGTGACAGGGTTCAGGTCATCAATCTTACACATCACTTTCGTCTTGTCATCATTAATGAAGGCAATATCTTGATCCTTTTCAAGCTTCAAGCTAATCATAGTTTCCTTATTAAAGTGATTTCCTTGTTGTACGAAATTTACCTTCAGGTTATCTTCTCATACTGCTACCTTGTCATGATGACCTTCTCATCAACATTTTTATGATATGAATCAACCTTCATTTATCAAAGTGCCCAAGGATCGCACTTGATTACCAAGTTGGTGTTGTCCTTGTTAACTCCCTTCTTTTCTTTTGGAGACTATACTTGATGTTGATTATATTGTTATATTCATGCAATAATGATTCAGTTCCCTCCTTCCATTATGCTCATCATTTTCGAGCAATCAACAAGTTTGAGTGTGCTATGATTTGATCTTTCATCCATCTCATCTTGCTTTCTTTATTATGTACCTGCAATATTCATTGACAAGAACAACCAAGTAAAATATACAAAGACAAGAGCATGATGTTGATTTTTATCAATCTAGGGTTGTCATTACTTCAAAAAAGTGTGCATCTAGGGTTTTGGTTGCAAACCCTAGATATCCCATGACCTAACCCTTATTAAGGTTTTTACTTTGAGTGGAAACTTCTACACCTTGGGTTTTGACATTCAAGCCCTAGGTTCACTTTTACATCAACCCTTGCTAGCGTTTTACTACATATCCTTGATTCTATCTACAATCCCTAGAAATCAAAAGTTAGGGCTTCATAACAAATAAAAAGGATTTAGGGTTTTCTCTATTTTAGGGTTTTCAAATTCAAGTCCAATTTAGGGATTACAAACCCTAGATACCAAAAATTTGTAAAATCTACAAACCCTAGATCTCATATTTAAACGGGAGGCTTTCTTTAGAGTACAATATGTTTAGGGTAAAGGTTTTCTAGCTTAATCCTATACTTCTAAGGTTAATTCAATCTAGCATATAGAAACCCTAGCAGACTACAAACCTTAGAAGTCATATAAGTATTGGGACTTATTACAAAGGACCTTAACAACATTATAGATCCTTCTACAAACAAGAAATGCATATACGTACCTCTACAAATTTTACCTTGCTTCTTTTGCAGAGACAACGTCATTAGTGTAGAGATGAACTTCATCGATTCCTGGATATATTATTACCATCGTTTACAAGTCTCGGTCAAGGTTAAAAATTTCTTCAGGTTCAGGGTTCTAGTCGGTTTCTTTGTTGGAGTAAGTTCTGCTTATGTATATGATTGTCCCTCATAAAGGTACCTAAAAATGCCTCATATACCTTTTTCTAAACATGCTGACGTTCATCATATAGAGTCAACGTTTCGTGATAATGTCATGACGCCAACCACAATATGGAGTGTGATCCAATGTTATCACAAGAAATAGCGATGCCACTTACAGTAAGAGCGATAGAGTGTGCCACAAAAATACGATCTACAACAATGTAAGTCTTGTAACTTGTCGATGTCACAGATATTGATCCATAGAATACGAAATTTAGAAATTTGAGATTATAGAGTCTTGATGTTTCGAGCCAAAAGTCACGATACTTCAGAATTACGGTTCCTTCATTGCGCGATGTGAGTTCGGATATAAACCATAGAGTGAGTCCTTCTCAGGTAAAGTGAAGCCATCGTGTAAAGTCAAGGTGCCTAAGGGATAATCGGTTCATATCAAAACAATAATGAAAAGAGAGGCAACTGAAACTATAGCGAACTGTTGCAATATCTGGTGAGTTGAGGGTCACATAAATGATTAAGTGAGCCGCAGAAAAACTTTTCAACAAGCCACAGATCAAATCGAGCTATTATAAAATCGCGTGTCATCATAATATACCAATGTGCTAACAATGAATCAGTGTAGTCTTCTGATGCGAGTCTTACAAGCTGTATATCGACATGCCACAGATATGTGAGGTTCAGCGAAGTTACCTCGAGCTATGCCAAACATGATCACCAAAGACGATACAAAATACAAGCCATAAATAATTGATGTGCAAATCTTAGTGTGTAATACGAGTCCCAAAGAATTATATGCGATGTCGAATCATATCCCACTGATGTATTGGATCATTATAGCATAGAGTGAGACTGTTGAGTTTAAAACATGCAATGCTACTCAGAATTGAACCATATAAGAATGTTAGGCCTCAGATATAAATGCTGGCCGTTTGCCATGGTTTAAGTAAAAGTGATTTTAAAAATTTAACATTACCATAAATGGCATGGTATTAATAGGGAAATATAATCAAATACTAAGTTTTCCCTAACATAAATCATGGTTTATTTTGGAGACACCCAAGAGTCTGAATCCAAAAACCCTAGGAAACTTTTCCCTAAACATCCCTGTCCCCGGTACATGGAGTGCGAGAGATGCACACACGTCCCCGTGACAGGTGCGTGGGGTGCGAGGGATGCACGCACCCAACCCGGGGGCCGTGCACCCGTGGAACACTGCATATTCCAGCACTCTGATTTTGATCAGAGATTGTCCTGTTGATGATATTGGAGAAAGATCACTTCATTTTTTATATAAATAATCACACATTAACTCGATGCTATCCTCCACGTGTTCAAGGATAAGTGGAGATACATAACAAGATAGCTGGCATTTAGCTTAAAAAATTGTAATGTTCAGCATAAATATTATTCAATATGTTTCCCTGCACAAACATTCGGAATATCATATTTCAGCAACATATCTAAGTCACTCCAATCATCATTGACGTAGAGGTGTCAATCCCCAGGGTTGCATTTTAATATGGGTTGGATTGCAACAAATCCTTTGAAACCTGTCTAGAGTTCTGTGGGAAAAGGATAGCAGAACTTTGAGAAGTTCAGACAGAATGTTTGTCATGATCAACACTGAAAATCAAAGAACACTGCCGAGTGATTTCATCCGAGAACTAATCTCCGCATCTCCGCACATCCTTTTCCTGGGTAGTTGACGATAAGGTAGCTAGACCTTCAAGCCCGAGAAAATAATCACTATCAACAAACAAATGCTTGCCACAGTAATAAATGATAAAAATAGTTCTTTCACCAGCAAAAGCCATGTTCACAGATATTACCCAGCCCAAAGCTAACTGGTTATATTACATTCTAAGGAAACCATCCAGTGGCACATGAATGATGACAGTAATGCCGAGAACAACCAGAGCAACCCCGCCATAATATAGAGGTTATGAGAAAAAATGAAGATGCAGATTCAGAGATAACAAAATACAACTAAAAACTTATCAAACATTTGGTCGTCCAACAATTATGGAGATGAGTAAAATGTAGATCCCACATACCTTTGATTCTTCTCCTGGATGTGAGATTATGGGTACGAGTCTCCCCGAAGGCTGAAAAGGGAGCCGGTCAGAAGTGGCTACAGGGCTTTGTGTTGTGAGACAAGTTTAAAGATTGATGTGGCTTTATGTGTTCAGGCGACAAACATTATCTGCGACGTCATGTCAGAAAAGATGGTGAATTTTGGTTTATTCTCACATATCACGGCCGGGCAGGGAAGGAATTTGCCGGGCAAATTCCCTATCCAGTGTAGTTTAAAAATTAACAAAACTTTTAAGATGTGCAAACTGTTAAATAGTCAAATTTATGGATGAGTCTGTTTTGAAGTTTGGATTTAACTACTGTTCCAATTTCCAATTTTCCAATGTTTAATAAGCTAGTTTTTATAAATGTGAGAAATGTAACCAAGATTGCAGTGAGAATATTATGATTGATTTTGATAAAAAAAAAAAAAAAAAAAATGAATTTGATTTTTGTAAAATTTTCACATGAATTTTTTCTTCTCCAAAGGAAAGAATTCTCTTCTGTATATCTTTGATTCTTCTGTAAATAACCATTCTTTGCCCAAGAGATTGATAATAGTTTGGGTAAACCACTTTTGTGGGACAAAGCCTGGGTAGGCTAGTGTTTCTGTGGATACTATTTTTGTTTGTTTCTCTTTTCAATAAAAGAAAAGATGCCAAAGAATTTGATCTTTTTTCTTTGTTTGCTCAATCTCTGGTTTTTATTCCTTGTGAATGGATCTTCACAAGAGATTTTCAGGTTTCCCAATTTACTCATGTTCCGTTGAATTAAGGAGTTTGAATCAATCTTCCAAATTGATATCTTTCTCATCATTTTTTCGAATGAGTTTCGCTCGGTCCTGATTCTTCGGAGAGCATCTCATCCTTCTTGTTTGTGTTTCTTATGGCCACTATCCTGAATTTGAAACTAATGGGATCATCCAAATGCACGATTTACGTAAATATCTATTTTCAAATTGGTAAGATATTAAAAGATGCGGAAATCTCAACCAATTTTGAGTGAAGTGAAAGGCTAAATATTCTCCGGTGTTTCATTCCAAGTTCCATAAGTTATGGATAGGAAAGAGTTTTAATCAAATAGAATTTTTCTATCAATTCATACTACTTGATGATTGAGTTTATATTAATGTATTAAATCAGATTAGATTTATTTTAGTTCTAGATCTACTAAGTGTCAATAAAGATGAAAAAAATCACTTTAAAAAAAAAATTACATTTCAAGAGATTAATTAAATTATTGCACTAATATATAAAAAGACTATTTATTTTTATTTTTAATGTAATTAGACCCCAAAGGACATTATGACATTTTTTTCACGCTGAGCTAGAGAGCACCTCTCAACACAATTACTTTTAAAAATTATTTGATTATTTATTATTATTATTAATTAGAATAATTTTGTAATAGTGTGTCTTTGTTGCTCTGCTGAGGGGGTGGGGCAATCACCTCAATAAGCCATATGTTGATGTGATGAGAACCACCTAACAAAACCCTCTCAAGATCAAGTGTGAATTAACAATTATTTGGTAACAAAAACCACAGATGCATCATAGTGAACCATGCTTAATGTTAGGGGCTCAATTAATACTTCACACGATGACCACCTTCAAATACATAACTAAACCAAGTCCCATATAAGTGTTTTGTCTCTTATGTTAGGTATGGTTAGATGGATAATCCTATTAGGTGTTTCCCTCTCTCAAGAGAAAGTGACAGGTCCCAATTTAACCCATCAATCTATAGGTGCATGTGAAGTGGTGACAATGGAGTTGGCATGACTTAAGGGCTAGGTGTCAAAGCCAAGTGATGAGTTAATAGTGGTCCAACATCAGAAGTGTATAGATGTAAGGAGTAAGAAATCATAGAGGTTTGAGTTACCCATTTTCTCCTACTTTGTTTCACCCCTCTGGTGTTCATTTTACTTCTTTATGATAATACTTTGAATTAGGTGCATAGCTCAGGAGCCCAATCTTGATTTTAGAGATTTAGCATTTATTACCCCTTAATTATAAAGTAGTTTATCGCTCATCAGGGTTGGGACAATACAATGGTTACCTTTTCTGGATGGAGCATCATGTGCTCTAGGAACTAGGTGATGGATAATGAGGGAGATAGAGCTCATGCTAGGCTTCTGCCCACATGCTATTTTTTTGTCCTAACTATCTTTTGCTTTTTATTTTTTTCTTTCATTGTGGCTTTCTTTTGGTTTTACCTTTCTTTTAGTTGTGTCAACCTCCAAGGAAAAGTTTTCCATTCTAGATTCTAGGACGAGGATGAGAAGGTACCAATCCTGATGACCAATGACGATCGACCTGAAGAATAGAGATGAAATAATGGGAATAATGAAAAGTGCTAAGTATGCAATACCATGGGCACACTACTTCAATCATATCCTCCCTAGTAATGTCCTTCTTAAAACCCTAAGGCCTTAAAGGAGGTCTTGCTGGACTAGTGTCAAAGACTAACCTCCCAGGTGAAGTGAGGAAACAAGAATACAATGAAGATCAATTAATTATATGGATCACCCCTTGATTCATATAGTGTGCCCCAAAACATTAAGTAAAAGCACATGATTACAAAATGGTTATTGTTGATGGATGACCCGCCTTCCTTCAAAAAGGAATGTCAGATGGGAGGAAGAAATTTGACCAAAGCAATAAGTGGAGGACTTATGGTATCATATCATGTGTTGATCCATAGGGATATTGGTTTGCTGGTTGTCCAAGAAAGGCAAAAATTTCTTCTATGGGTTACCCATTTTTTTGTGGGTAACAATATGAAAGAAAAATAATTAAAACAAAAATCACTTTAGAGAGGTGGCAAAAGTAAGTTGAGGAAAGGAGTAAAACATGCCGCCACGATTGCTCCCTCCTCACATCATTACATTCAAGATGTTGGACCACCATTAGTTGGTCTCGTGGCTACCGTATATTCCTTGAACTCTTTCCTAGTCCATGACCACCTTGATGGTTCTACCTAGGACACATCACTCCCCTTGGGCACTGAAAACACCTAATAGTATTGTGGACCTAATCATTCATAACATTAATGAAGTAACTTGTTCACGAGTCTTGAGATAGTTATACATTTGAAGGTGAGTTTTGTGTGAATAATTTTTATGCCCCTAGCATTAGATATGGTCCATTATGATGCTTTAATGGTTTTATGTCCCTAATGATGTTTATCTCACTTGATCTTGAGAGTTTTGCTTAGGTGGTATCACACATGTGGTAGAAATCCCTTGGAGGATGGCTTGACTCCTTTCTAGCACATTCCAGAGGTACTTTGTCCTATTCTGAGAGCAGATATGACCTCGTGGCCCCAACATTTCCCTTCCAAAGATGATTGTTGGGCCTTAAGTAGATTTTGAATGGTTCTACACCTCTTGATGTACCTCCAAATGATGAAATGCTAAGCTTGAAAGCATGGCATTGGACTACTTGATGATGTGCCCAAATGGACGTAGCACACTCCTAAGCTAGCCTTGGCCTTGTTTGATGGATTATGCCTTGTTCTAGAGCCCAAACAAGGATGGATGCAACTAAGATGAATTGGGAGGGCTAGCACATTCTTCCTTGGTGCCAACACTTGCTTTAGATGTTGCCATGTCATTCCTACATGCCTTGGAAGGATGACATAGGCCTCTTTATTGATGATGCAATGGTGGAGGTGCCTTTGGAGATGTACGCATGCATTTTAATGATTTCTTAGAGTGAGGAGCACTCTTAGACCATTTCATCACATGCTTAATGCTTTATAGATCAATTTTGGAGGATGGCATCATGGTGAACATTTATTCCCACACGTGTGGATTATTTTTGGCATTTTATTATGTTTTAGAGCTATCTCAAGGTTGGTTTGTGACCTTTTACCTAGTTGAATACTTAAGTAAACTTTTTTGGGGATTTACTTGTAAATTTATGAAAAAGTGACTTGGTCACTCATATAAATAGAGGGGAGTCATTTTTCAATTGTATCGTCATCATTCATCACACTTCTCCTTTTCTAGAAGTGTGCACAATATTTGCATGTAGAGACTTCTTTGGGATTTATTGAAGAGATTCTTGTAGAATGGTGTAATTTTCAAGTTGATTTTCTTCCATTTTGCATGATATATTATGTGAATTAGGGTTTCTATGTATGTCAAATTTAAAATTGAAATATCTTTCCTTGGAATCTTAATTTTTCATGGTGTGTAAAATTTGTTTATTTGAATCTTTCAAGAGAACTTTAATATATGCATCGCTTGATAAAATTTCCCATTTAAGGAAGTCACTAGGATTCTAAGTAGAGATAAGTATTCTCTCACCCTCTTCATCAAGGACCTTTTCATAGACCTTGCACTAAAATACTCCATTGCCCAATTAGATCAAGGCACTAGTATAGTAGGTGTTGATCTTTTTCTTGGTAACTAAGGTTAGGGTTAGGTTAATTTTGCATTTTCAACAATTTAATATATATGTGTTATTTTATTATCAAAGGGATTGCATTCAATAAACTTGAAAAAGGAAATATAGTATTATTTGCATGTTAAAACCCTAAAATAGGGTTGATGTCATCATAGTTATTGTTGTTCTATGCATGTTTCAGCCATAAATTTACATTGTTTTCCCTCAACCTAGTCCACCCCTTTGATGCCTTTGTTCATTTGTTGATCCATCATTTATAGGCTATATTTTATAGCTGCTATATGCCATCTTGTGTCCTAAATATGCATATCTTACAACCCTAACTTAGAACATGTCTATCCTATGTTCTTGGGGAAGTGTACTTGAACTTTGGTAAATCTTATATTAACCTTTCTAGGCTTTGCATGTATTCTTCCTTCAATCATTAGACCTTACATCACCATTAGGCCTTTCTTTAGTGAATATTCTTAGGCAATCTTTATAGGGAAACCTTATTTCTAGGATTAATTTCACCACTAAATAGCTAGAGAGAAACCATTTAGGTGACAGTGGTGGATGATCTCTTGTTGTTATAAGACCTAGGTTGCCTAATGAGGCTTCGCACTAGGCCTACTAGATTTTGCAGTAAAAATTACAACAGTCTTATCTTTGGCATGTTTTCTATTCTCGACATGTAGGAGGAGCACATGATTTAGAGGATGTTTTTACTTCATCTAGAACAAAATTCCTCTACTCCATTACTCTTTCTTATCTCATTCACCCTCATGAGAGGAGTTATGTTTGGTGTGTTTCCTCTCTTTTATTCTTGCTTGAGATATTTTTGTAATATCCAATACATATTCTATAAAGGTAAAGGAAGTGGGGTGAAGCAATGTTGTAGATTATTGTTAAGGATTTCTTCTTGGTTAGAAAGCTTTCACACCCCATTTTTTATTGGAGTGATTGTGAGAATGCATACATAGCTATGAGAGGTCGATCATGCTTGCATAGTATTCACATAATTGCATCTCTGCTAGCGTGAGAATGTTCTTTGACTGAGGTTGGATGCACCTTAGAGCCTTTTTGACGAAAGTGATATTTCCCCAAACTTTGCATGTACAACTTTTGAAATAAAAGTGAATTCTATTTGGTGGCTACATCTCATTGATTTATTGTGCTTCTTGTTGTACTTTGATCTCTTGAATTAAGTGACTTAATTAATAGTAGGTAGTACCCCCTTAATTAATTTTCTATAACCTGTGAGATTCAAGGCACTTGGATCACTATTCTTAATTTTGATTGTTCATATTGTTTTCTCTACTTTTGTGCACACAAATTTGTCCTTTTCAAGATCAAGATTTTGTGTTCTGATGGCAAACTTACATGTTTGTCAAGAGCGAAATATATGCTTAGGAGTAAATTTGTGGGTTTTTCTTGTTGATTAGGGTATGTCTATGCAAATCAAGTGTCATATTTCGAATTATGGCAAACTTTTATCATGGTTTCACAGTGTTTTTAGTCTTTAGGGTTCATACATCACTTACAAGTTGCATAGGAATTCCCCTCTCATTAGCAAGAACTAAACCGAAGTGTAAGACAATCATACAAGGTGATAGTGAAAAATCTCCAATTACCATTTGTAGTTTCAATCATGAACAAGACCCACTAGGTAGTTAATGTGATAGTTAATTAATATTAAAATGTCATAATTATGGACTAACACTAGCTAGATAGTTGGTAGTATTTACTCATTAGTATAGAGCAACTAGTAGTTATACTTTGGGTAGGAAAAACAGTTTATAATTGGAAGAAAATATACTTGATATTTTGCCAAATGATTATTATCCTATTGAAACTCTACTTATTTAAAAGTAACATTTAAAAAGGCACATAAACATCCTTATCTTTTTGGATCATTAATATAGGGATTAATATTTTGTAGGTTGAATTGGATCTAACAAAATGTAGGCGGAAATAAAAGAACTAATTATTACCATAATGGCGTAGTAACTTTGAAACGTCTTTGAGCAACACCATGCTTGGACAAACCTCGTTATAACTCCCGTTGAGAAAAATGGTGTCATGAAAAATATCAGCATTGAAGCATGGAAGAGAGAATCAGACGCAGCGTAAGTGGGCCAAAAGGTGAGCTTTTAGAGAAGCTGTGACAGACATAGCATATATTCTCTTTGAATAAATCACAAACAATTTCCATGACTCTGGTTCTGATCAGAGAGTGTCATGTTGATCACATGGAAGAGAATCACACGCAGCATTAAAGTGAGCCAAAGGGTGAGCTCCTAGAGAGCTGCAACAGACATGGCATATATTCTCTTTGAATAGATCACAAACAAGTTCGAATATTAAATCACTCTGTTTGTGATCAGAGATTGTCCCGTTAATAATATTGGAGAAAGATCACTTCATTTTTCTATATAAATAATCACACGTTAACTCCATCTTATCCTGCACGTGTTCAAGGGTAATGGAGATAGATAACAAGATAGCTGGCGTTTAGCTATAAAATAAAATGTAATGCTCAGAATAAATATTATTCAATATAAAAAAAAAAAAATGTAATGCTCAGAATAAATATTATGCAATATGTTTCCCCGGACAAACATTTGGGATATTATATTTGATCAGCATATCTAGCCAATCCAACCATCATTGACGCCAAGGTGTCACTCCCCAGGGTTGCATTTTAATATGGGTTAAGATGATAACAAATCCTTGAGAGGATGGCAGAACTTGAGAAGTGCAGGAAGAATATTCCCAGAGGCTAATCTCCGTAAATTCTTTTTTCCGGTAGATAAGGTGAAGCTTGTATACATGTACAAATTTACAGTAATAAATGATAAAAATGGATGAATTACATTAGTTAGTTAGAAGTATAAATTTAAAATTTTTCATTTTAATAATTAATCTAGAAAATTTATTACATCAAAATTTAATCTTATAAATCCAAAAGACTGAACTTACCAAAAAAAAATCTTTTTTCACCCACAAAAACCATATCACAAA
>APFE030288378.1:83128-108288 GCA_000404065.3 Pinus taeda | reverse complement strand
CCGGTGACAAAAGTTTGTTCAGTACTTTGGAGGAGAAATATCTCTAGATACTCATAGGGATGGGTAATGATGAGAAGTATAGTGTCTCAGGTGTAGGCATGGTTATTTTTCAGAGGGAGCATGGAGCTCACCTTACCTTGACCTACGTCAAGTATGTACCAGGACTGAGGAGAAACTTGGTGTCAATCGCGGTGCTGGAAGATAGAGGCTATGATGTAGTCTTCAGAGAGGGAAAGGTTTTCCTTAGACACATCATCACTGACAAGTGAAGCAGATTGGTTCAAGGGTCAAGAACCTGTATGCTCTTGAGGTTCAAGATGCATGCAAAGCCTTGAGAAGCAAGGCAACTAATGGAGACTTGGTGGTTGAGAGGGAGGGTATATTACCTCTCAACATGCAGAGCTAGAAGAAGTCTCAAACATTTTTGGAGGAGCCATGATTGGTGCAGCAACTTCAGGAGGTTGTGGAGCAGCCACAACAAGGGAAGCTGACAGGAGATCGAGTAGAGACATCTACTCATGCACAGACCTCCAATAGGGGGAAACGTCGAGCCAGGTGGGCTGAGGGATCGCATGCAGCCATACCTCTGGGTAGGAGGTTGGATGATATAGAGTGATTGTCCCAAGGAGGAGGGGCAAGATCCTTGAGGTACCCAACCTCTTGGATGAGACCTTGATATAGGAGCCTCGATGTGGAGTAGCAGGAACTAACTGATTGGGTAGAGACAGATGCGGATGGAGCGACAAAGAGAGCGACAATGCAGGGAATCCCAGGACAACACATAGCATGCAGGTTGCAACAATGCGAGAGGCACAAGTGTTTTACACAGTGCTAGGTGGCACAGAGAGGTGTGCAATGGTGCGATATGCATGCAGATGTTGCAGTAGCATAGATGTCAGAGAGGGAGCACTTGTCAGTAGCAGGTAGAGCTTCAGAATCAGAGTATGTTCCTAGCCCAATAGAGTGGTCAGTTGGGAGTGTTTTTTTGTTCCAAGTGTTGTTGGAGCAAAGTGGACCGAGCATATGTGTTGCATGTAGAACATTCCAGAGTTATAGGATCGGGTTTGAGAGGAAGCCTTTCTTTTTGAGAGGGAGTGTTGACAAGTGTGCAACAAGAAATGCTTGTTGAGAATGCAATAAGATGATGGAGCTTAGTGGAAAGGAGTCACCTTCACTAAGTGGTCCCGTAGGCAAGTTTTGGCACAAATTCTATTTTTAGACTATGTCTATTTTTAGACATATGGATCATAGTCTATGAGTTGCAGGATGTTGTTTATGGATGATTGGTCATGTTGGGAAAAATAGATGGACTTCTATTTGTTGGATCACAACGGTGTGATCAAAGTCTATTTTTAGATTGTCAGGTAAAAATAGAAATAGTCAAATATTATTAGCCCTTAGTAATATTTGGACTCTAAAATTTATCTTATTCTCTTGGAGCACTTCAGTTGGAGCTACAGATGTGGCACATACAACTACCTGAAGGAATCACTTGGTTACCTATGGGTTGACTGAGCTATTGCATGAAGGACTTCAATTAGGACTCAAGTGGTTGAGTTTTGTGGAGTTAGATGAGCAGTTAATGGAGTTGTGTTTAGTTTGACTTAGTTGAACTAGTTGTATTTAGTATAACTGGCCAATAGACTAAGTGATGAGTTGTGTGAATTAGTTATTAATTAATTCACTAATTATTAACTCATAATGCAACTGAAGAATACATCAGTTAACTCATTGCATGGACAATTCAGTGGAGACAAGTGTTAGAGGTAAGTGAAAGGGTGAGTTGTGACTATCAGTTGTGCATGAGATCTTGCACAATCAATGGATTGAGTATGCCCATGATAATTGCACAGTATGTGCCCAGTATTATAGCCTGTGCTCATGTTATTTCTAGTGTGACTAATTTTCCAAGGTAAATAGAACTTGGAACGAGTTTGGATTCATTCATTCTCATGCAGGTATTGTGCAATGGAGGTAGGCAAGCAGCGGAGGAGATTTGGAGATCAGATCTGAGCTGTATTGTGTGTAACAAGTAGAGATAGTGTTAGATACTTGTGAAAAGTATTGTACTATGTATTGTTATATGTTCTCAATCAATATAATGTACAGATAGTTGGGGTTTTTATCGAGATACTTTCCCCGGAAAAATACTGTGTTGATATGTGTGATTGATGCTTCTATGTGCGCATGTTATTGTTTCTGCTTCTGTAAATTGATGATCAACGTAGAGGAGGTTATGTATTATGCATGTATTCCGCAATTAGTGTATAATCGGGATAATATCTGTGAATAAGTGTCATATTATTCAAAATTTCTACATACAAATTGGAGCTTCATGTAGCTTCCCGAGTGCACCCAGTTTTCCATGTTTCATGCTTAAAGAAGGTTATAGGTGACAATCTCCTAGTTCAAACAATATTGCCAGAACTTGACGAGGAAGGAAAAATCATATTGGAACCTGAAGCATTCAAAGAAATAAGAACTCGATAGCTACAAAATCAATCAATTTTAGAGTATCTCATCAAGTGGAAGAGCTTACCCATTGAAGATTCCACATGGGAGGATGAGAATTTTATACAGAAGCATCCATAAATACTCAAGTGTTGAGGACAACACTTTTTTGAAAGAGAGGGGAATGTTAGGTCCCTATAATACTAGTGATTCCCCCATTACTATTGTCATTGTATCCCTTATTGTTATTGTTGTGCCCCTATTGTTCCCATATTGTTATTATTATGCCCCATAGAAGCACACTATTGTTATTTTTATGCCCTTATATTATTATTGCTAGGTCGGCTTTAGTTATATTATGACCCCTTAGACTCCTATATATAGAAAGGAGGTTTTGTCATCTATATCATCTAAGCATTGTTCATTTGTGTAATGTAAAGGAGGTTCCCCCCTCGAAGAGGTTGATTTCTAAGTCATTTCTCTATCTTTTCTATCTTTTTGTGAGTTGGTTGCATAATAAGCCTCTTTCACCAAAATGACACATCTTCCACCTTAAAATCAAAAACCCTAACCCTAATACTGGGTTAGGATAAAAAATGTTGTGTAGGCCGCTTCTTTGAAAAGTCACTTGAGAATTCTAACTAACTATGTTTTCAAGGGAGACTTTCATGCAAGATATAGCCTCTTAACCTCAAATCCATTTAGTAAGTATACTTAGGAAAAAAAATCAAAACTACTTTGTTTCACCTTTTCCAGCATTCAAACTTTGGTTGCTTCAACCAACATGTCCAACTTACCTCTATCTTTCTCCTAAAGCTCCTTCAACTATTGCTTGGCAGCCCTCAATTCCCTCCTCATAGCAATATTTTCCCCACATATGTTTTTCAACTTCCTATGTAGTGGAAGAGACCTCTTCAACATATATTTAGCATTATCCATTGTTGGCTAATAGATGCCCAAAACATCACTCATCTTTTTCCTAACCATTTCATCCTACTACTTGAGCTCAACAATCTCAATTTGGGACTTCTTCAATTGCATTCTCAACCTGTTGAAAGTATCCTATCCCTCATTCATGTTTGTCTTATTTTATTCTTGTACTTCCTTCTCTTCCTCAATATGCAATTTTTTAACTAAAAATCTAGTGACTCTAGCTGTTGGAGCTTGTACCTCTTAAATGTCCTCTACCACTATTTTCTCCTTGCCTTTGGATTTGGTGACAAATGGTGTAGCCTTTGTCACTGGTTCTTCCTCCTTAAGCTTAGTTGTGCTTTCTAGAGCTGCCTTCTTCAATTCCCTGTTATCCTACTACGATTGTGTAATAACCATATGGGCCTTTTTTAGCTTCTCTTGTAACTGTGAAATTTCCTTGCCTTTGTAATCAAGAACATCATATTCTCGTATAGTTTCCTAGGCTTCGAATGTCTTCTCCAAGGGAAAATTTTTTGCAGCAGATCTAGTGAGGGGATTTTTGGGGACATCTACTAACTTTGGGAGAAAAATGAAACTTCATGCCTTTCTTCTTCTCTAATAATGAACTACAACTAAGAGCCTTTTCATAGAAATTCCAAATGGTGATTGTATATCTTTAACCACTTCTAATGGTGTCTCCTTCTTACTCAAGGAACTAGTATGTAAATCAACTACCAAGCTTGAAGAATCTACAATTGAATACCATGACCGATTTCTCGTATTTAGTTCCTCCCACACCAGAAATTTAGTTAAGGAGAAGTGGAAAAGGTTAGGTTCCAGTTGGATTTTTTTCCCTACACCTTATCTACCATCTTGCCGAGACTCCTGAATAGATAGTAGGGTAGATTCAAGGGGCTCTTCCCTATAAAATTCATCAAAATTCTAAAATGGTACTCATATATCCTCCAAAACCTACCCTCATAGGTAGTATATCTCTAAATTTCTTGCAAAATCTTGTTGTAATTTTCAAGTAAATACTCCATAGGGACAATAGATCCATAGCTTTATCTCTATACTCAGACTTCAAAAAACCTTTAAAATTTGCAATATTAAGAAGCATGTCCTTGAACCATTGCTCTCCCTAAAGGGGAAATATCTATTGCAACTGATATTGTGACATCTGAAACTAGAAAGGTGAGCTCTCCAATCTTAACCTCCAACCCATTAAAATTCATAGAAAACTCCTTAGTGAGTTGTACATTGTACCCTTGAATTTTTTCACAGAATTTGATACATCCAACTTGCTCAAAGGAAACTCTAATTTTTTGGTTTTAATTAATGAATGTGAGGCCTTGGGGTTCAAAGCTGACAACGTAACCTCCCTTATGTTTCCTTCCCTTTTGAGTTGACATGTTTTTTATAACTAAGGTACACTTTAGGGCTTCTAAAACACAATCTGAGTGTAGGTTTATTTTGTTCAGCAAGTAGGATGGTAATGATGAAAAGGAGCTCCAAAGTAGGGTTGTGTAACAATTGAGAATCTAATACCCTATGAAACAGATCAATTAACACAAATCACCTCTCAAGAACCCCAAAAAGAAACTATTGCATGCTTAGTCATAGTGGCAGAATTTTAAAAAGTACAAGTGCAATGCCAGAAGTGCAGCGCATGGAAGAAATAAACTTTTTGATCTTTGAGGAAAGAGAAGACCAAGTAAGAGGATTTAATTTACTTGAATGACATGGTAAAATTGATATCAAGGATGCACACAATAATTTGAGTGTTTGGAAAGGGAAAAAAACATGAAAACACAGTGCACACTCAAAGTGCAGCAAAATTGCAGAAAATGTATCGAGTGTGAAATTTAGGAATTTGTAGTGTTCCTAGATATTTTTTGAGCACATGCATGCAATTTTAAATTCATACAAAACCAATTCTTTGAAAAAGACAAGAATTTTCATGTGGATATATAATTTTACCATCGTTTTGAAAGAAATGCAACACCTGTGTGTGAGCCCAACAATTCCCCTTCCTCCTTTGCATAACGACCTCCAAACACTATATAGCCAACTTTCGATGGAAAAAATGAGGGCTATGAGGTATCTTTGAAGATTAATCATGCATTAGAATTCTTAAGGTGGTCGAATTTTATTTTGATGGGTAATCGTTACAATTTTGAATTGATATGATGAATATGCAACACTTTGTTAGAAGTGCAGCATTGTCCTCCTAACTGTTGTGTCGATGATGATGTCATGAATGAACAAGATTTAACACTCTAGCTGACTCAAGATACCCTACAAATCTATGACCACGATGATAAGGCATGACAACATGACCTTGCTCATGATCTTTGATGAAGCTTGACCCTATACCTACTTAACTCAACCTCTTAGGATATAAAAGACCATCTTTGTGACTCTTCACACACTTTGATATAATTACATTGAATAATTAAAATTTTATTCTAAAATGAGACTCATAGCTTGATCTTCTACAAGATAATCGCCAAAAATTTATACATTTATCAAATAATTTGAAATACAAAAAAATGTTTTTCGGCTACTATGAATATAGAATACTAACATAACGAATGTGTATAGATTACATGGTGCTGAATAATATCGCGTTAAATAATAGGTAACCCCTTCCCAGATAGATGATTTTTTGGATCAATTACAACAAGAAAAATACTTCACCAAGATGGACTTAAAGTTTGGATATCACCAAGTTCGAGTTAAAGAAGAAGATACCTAGAAGACTGCCTTCAAAACTAGGCAAGGTTTGTATGAGTGGTTAGTCATGCCATTTGGGATATGTAATGCACCATCTACATTTATGAGATTAATGAATGATGTAACACACACTTTTATAGATTCATTTGTTATTTGTCTATTTGGATGATATATTGGTGTACAATGTTACATGGGAGGAGCACATCCCATATTTGACACGGGTGCTAGAGACATTAAAGAAGCACTAACTGGTAGTGAATCTTAAGAAGTGTGATTTTGAAAAACAACCTTTGGTGTATCTAGGGTATGTGAAAGGTAGAGGAGAGATGAACATATATCTTACCAATATAGAGGTCATCATGAAATGGTCAATGCCTATGAATGTTTCGACGATTAGGAGTTTCATTGGGGAGATATACTACCTGAGGAAATTCATAGCCTCATTTTTAGCAATAGTAATTCCAATCTATGTCGTAACAACAAGTGGAAAGAGTTACTAGTGGGGAAAGGGTCAACACAAGGCCTTCGAGGAGATAAAGGAGAAGATCAGTCAAGAACCAGTTCTATCATTACCAAACTTGCAACAACCCTTTGAAGTGGAGACATATGTGAGTAGGTACACTATGGGAGTGGTCTTGATGCATGGAGGAAGGAATATATGCTACCATTATGAAGTACTTCATTGGTTAAATCTTAACTACTGTACCTACGTCAAGGAGCTTTATGCCCTAGTGCAAGTTGTGAATAAGTGGAAGCCCTATATGATGGGAAAGGAGACAATAATCCACATAGGTTATTGGTTGTTGTAGTACCTAAAAGCCTAGAGTAAACTACAACAGACCAAGCATTACTAGTGGATGGCATTCCTACATCAATTTCATTTTGTGATCAAGTACAAGAAGGGAATTACAAACAAGTTTTCCAACATGCTCTCAAGGAAACCCACATCAAAGATCACAACTTTAGGTATTGTTATGTACATGGATCCATTCACCCATGATGCATATAGAGAAGCATATTCATAGGATGAGGACTTTAGGGAGGTGTTTAAGTAGTTGTACAGTCAGAGTCATGTGAAGAATGGCGATAACATCATTGATTACCATCTCCAAGATGGTTACTCTATAGGTTGTATAACTATGTGTTTCCTAAAGATGAGTGGTTGCAGTTGATTAGAGAGGCTCACACCTTTAAGATTGCATGACATGTTGGTGCAGGGAAGAAAGTGGAAAACTTGTAGAGGTATTTGTATTGGCCCAAGATGCAAGAGTAGGTAGCCAAGTTCATAACAAGATGCATGATTTATTACACCAAAAAATCCTAGAAATAGGAAACAGGGTCTATATCATCCCATATTTTTATCCACTCTTCGTTGGGAATACACTTTCATGGACTTTGTGGGAGGTTTACGAACAACTAAGAAGGGGCATGACTTCTTGTTTTTGGTAGTTTATAGGTTCAACAATATGTGTGTTTTGATGACTTGTAAAAATATCATATGTGTGAAAGAAGTAGCGAACTTGTTCTTTATATAAGTTTGGGAGCACTTTGGGATACCAAGGAGCATCGTTTCAAATAGGGACACAATATGTCTTAGCACATTCTGGACTACATTGTAGGAGAAAATGGGCACAAAGTTGAAGAGATATACATCATTCCATCAATAGGTAGATGGACGGACAAAAGTAGTCAACATGACTATCAGCACTTAGGAGAACGCAATATAATACATATATAAACATAAACACAAAGATGTAGTAGATATAAATCTTCATTTCATTAATATCAAAGAACTGACATATGCTTAAATACAAAATGGGAATAAACTAGCTTGAGGGATGACAACTTATCTTTGAGAAGTTATGTGGTGGCTACATGCCTATGAACTTTGTTACGATGAGGCTCAAGAGAATTGTTTTATTATTAAACAACAAAGGGAAACCCTAAAAAACCAAAGCCCTAACCCTAGGAGAAGGAATGCCAAGAGTTTGTGTGCCCTGTTAGGGTTAGTTAGAAAACTAACTTCCTGGGATCGTAACTTGGTCATATGATCTTCATTTGGCATGTATGATACCTTGTTAGAAAGGTCTCTCTGAGTAATACAATATTTGTGGTAGGCCCTTTCCTATGGCAATGGGTCTGTTGTGGACCTCAAAAAAATGTCGTTTATGGGGTCAAAACAACTCCAAAAGTTTATGACCTGAAAAAACTACTAAAAATAGTAAATTGTGTTATAATCAAGGAAACTGATGAAATGAGTCGGAGGTCTGGGTGGAATACGTGGGTAGCCACTAATATCCACATGGATAATAACAGTCCTATTTATCACAATTTTTAGTCACCAAAAAATAAAAGGGATCTTATAATCAACATTTAAGTCACTAGTAAGTTACGTACCTTAATTTAGAGAATATCAAAATGGCTAAAGTTTTATTAATATATCTATGAAATTTGAGCACTTATGTATCTGATTTTTTTTTCTTGTAATACTATGATATGCCTTTTATACAATTCCACATGTGTGAACTAAATTTTATGTGTCAAGTGAAAGTGATGTTAACTTTCCCAAAACTGCTTCCTTTTGGCCTCTTCGCACGAGGAAATTTGTATAGTGTTTCATGTGTCCAATTCTTCAAATATAGTTATGAAATATGTACCTAAGGTACTTCTATATGTCTCCTAAATTCCTTGAATATTTCATAGTTTGAAAAATACAAGACAAGAAGATATAGCAAAAACACCATGTTGACATGTTTAAAATTTATCTAAGGACTATTCACAAACCATGATTTCCATAGGGTATAAATCTAACGTTATAGTGAACCAAATTTTCAAAATTAAACTATACCTTCTCCAAGGGTTCTCCTTAATATGGTTCAAGTTCCATTAAATGAAACATCATAGGAAAGAAATTTACTATGAAAATTCCAAACTAACCTATTGGAAACTAACTTTAGGGGAATTCAGGAACCTGAACTTCCTTAGAGAATATATATGAAATTATAGTGAACCATGATCTGAAATTTGAACAAGATGTTATGCATTATTTCACCTTAGTATGGTCCAAGGTTCATAGTCTGAAACCTCTCAAAAACAAATATAGTGATAATTTTGAACTAACATGTTTGAGATAGATTTCAGGAGCATTATGACACCATAGCTTTCTTGGAACATATTTACAAAGATATAGTGAAATGATATTTAAAATTTTAATTAGGCATCTCTAGAGATGTTTTCTTAATATTATCCAAGTTTCATTGTTTGAAACCTCATAAAAAAAATATAGTGAAAATGCCATGATGGCTTGTTTGAAGTAGCAAAACCCTAGTATCATGAGCTCTAACACCAAATATTATGATAATTGCACCTTAAAATTATAAGAAACAAATAATTACTATCCTCTTTGAGGGGGGAATCTCCCTTTCAAAATGAATACAATGTACAAGGCATTATTTGATGATCTTAAGACTAGGTCTCTTTACTATCTACTATCTATATATATTATATATATATATATATATATAGATATAGATATAATAGACAAGGTATAATTATAAAAATGGACATGAGGTTCCATCCTAGAAAACAATATACATTAGAAATAGATAACAATATAACATTAGAAATGTGATCACTTAATAATTAGGTCTTAATAAGGGGATTTATGATTAATATGGCGCTTATAGAGGGCTTAACAATAATCCATCTTCGTTGAATGTCTTGGTGAGTGATATTGATTCTTACCAACACTCCTAGATTGCTTTAAACTTCTAACATCCTCCCTCTTAACTTCAGAATTGTGTTCCTATGCTTGCCTTGAATCGGATTTATTTTCCATTTGTCTCTTGAAATGTTTTAATCTTTGTAAAATAGAAGTATTAATATGTTTTTATTAATTCATCAACCTTTCATTACTGGTTGTATCATTGAGCACCTCCATTTTGAGACTCCTCATGGTCTCCTCTAGGCCTCTATTCTTTGACCTACCCCTTCCATATCTATTTGACTCTATCTTAGCATTAACCATGCTAAAATTCATAACTTTTACCTCCTCTTCATGGTTTTAGGAACCCTGTGCATCTAACATACTTTTGATATTCATGTTAATTCTACTCTTGTAGGCTACCAATGTAATTTCTTGAGAAGATATAATCCAAATCAAAGTTCTAGGTTAACCTATATATTCTCCTCCTCAATAGATTTCTATTGAATATTAATTTTTCCAAATTTGAATACTACAATGAAAGTTATGGCATGTGAAAGTTTATGCCAATTTTTCCCAATTTTCCGTGTTCTCCTACAACATTGTTCTACTAATTTATTTTGACCTTATCTTTTGTTATCCAAGATATTTTTATAAACTATTTATGTTCCTAATTCAAGCTCAAGTTGGAGATTTGTACCTTCTAGAAGTAAATTAATGCCCAAATTTTCCCTTTTATTGTTCAATCATAACTTCTTCATGCATGCTCAATTTTGCGAGTATAATATCTCGTTAGAAATATCTCTCTAAATTGTTTCATTTAAGATATAAAAAAAACTTGTGTACCAATAGATATCTTGGATTATCAACCCAAAAATTACATTTATGGAGTCAAAATTGACTCGCAAGTTAATGACCTAAAAAACTAACAAAAATTCTAAGAAATTACAAAGTTTCCTGCTATTGTAGCTCCTTGAATTCTTCCAAAATGTTGAATATCTATTTTATAATGGTTTGTATATATATTAACTATATTTGTGCACTCTAAATACCCCTTCAATGGATAATACTAGTATGTATATATACACCTTAGTTCATCGGATGCAAACTGAGTTTGCATGTCTTTCCTTGAACACATGACACCCATGCAACCTATTTTCTCTATCTGTTAGTCCCCACTTGGGACCCGTGGTTCACATGGCACCTTACTCGCCTTTGCTAAGATGGAAGGACCTATTGTACTGTTCAACAACCCCCATTTTAATATATTATAAATTTCCTATGAAATTTATTATATTAAAATAGGGACCCTTTAATTTTAGAAAAGCCTTTGATTTTATTTCTTTAAAAAAAAAACAAAAAATTTAAAAATAGAAAACCAACATAAAAATTGTTAATAAAATTCAATAACCATAGTTTAATACTTAGGATTTTTAATTAAAACCCAAGTATTAAACCTTGATTATCAAAAAAACCAAATTTTAAATAGCCCCTGAGAGCAAAACTATACTTAGGCTTCAAAAAACCTTAAGTATTAAATAATAATGGGTTATTTAAATAATCAGAGTTCTTTTTTAAATTCATGAAGGTCAAAATATTTATAAACTCTAACTCACAACTTCTCGGCATTGTAAAATTTCCATAAGGCAAAGACCCCTCCGCCAACTCCATTGTGACTATGATATCACCCTGGCCCTGATGGGAAAGTTAATGCAATTCATAAAATTACCCGCATCCGATGATCACAATAACCTCAAGCTTAATTCCATACCCCATTGCAATTGCGATATTCATCAACTAGGCCCGACCACAGATTTAAATATGTTGAATAAAAATACTGCATTTGGGACATCGCAAGATCCAAAAGCTTAAGACCTAACCCCACTCCACTCCCCCAATTACCATATGCGATATAGCCTGACCCGTCGGGATTATATATTGCAGTCCATAAATTCCCGCATCCACAGCTATCATAGTTACCAAAGGGTTCTGCCTCAGGCCTTAACTGATTGCAATATGCGATATTCAAACCAGAGGCAACGAGATTATACAATCCAGTCTATAAATTCCCCCACATCCAGGTCTATCAAAAATTGCAAATATTCAAGAGTTAAACCATATTCCTCCTCTACTACAAATGTCAATTGCGATAATACGAAAAGCCCGACTTGTCTTGTAAAAATAAATGGCTCATATCTAATCTTCCCAGATCAACGACAGAGAAGATTTCAGACCCCCCTGCGCTCAATTTTAACTTTCTCAAAGGGGAGGGTTTGAAAAGTGGTTTTTTCATCCAACCCTATATCTATTTGTCACTTCTTTGTTCTTTCGGACTCCCCTCTTCACAAATTACTTACCACTTTAAACTCCCTCCTAAAAAAAACCTCTAAGCCTTCCCTTTTCATCAACGTCTATTTTGCGATTTGTGATAAGACCATAAAGTCCGCCTCTCTTATCAGAAACCTCATTCTGCATTCTTCTCCATGATGTTTGTGTTCAAGATTTATTACACTCTACATTTTTATCCTGATTTCCTACAAAATGTGATTTGTTTCAAATGAAACTCGTTTATCAGTTGCATTTATTTTTAGCTTATCAATCCCTTTTTTTCGTGTTTAGGTTCATGACAGATGTGCTGAGAAGTGGCAGTTTAGTTCAAACAGGGTGACAAACATCTAGATAATCTGATGGAACAAACAAAGTTGATGAAGACAACAAATCACATCCATAAATTCCTACCAAAAAAATTGTTTTTCTTTAATCATTATTGAAGGGATCTGTTTAAATGCCCTCAACGCTCTGCAAAATATATTCAGTTGTTTTTCTACTATTTAAGCTTGCTTGTTGTATGAAATTAAGGCCCTGAATTTTATGAAGAAAGGCTTACGAAAGCTCGCACTATTGTAATTTCATACTTTTCTCAATAGAACGACTAGAACATTGTTTTAAGAATTTTCATAAAGAATTTTGAGAAGTTGCATTTCTGTAATCCTGAAATCATCTTTGTGAGAAGGACTAAACTGTTGTTATTTATTTTATGAGCTGAGAAAAGTGCATCTGGTATTTCTATCTTTGTAACTCCGTTTTTTTCATAAATAAATAATGAATTTATCTTTTCAGATTGCTTATTACATGGTATTTAAAGAACAATGTTACATGTGTTCATTTTTTATCATGTTGCCACTGATATTTTTAAATACATGTTAAGAAATTTTCTTTGATATTCTAAATGCGATATGAGTTATACACATTATTTTGATTAACTATTTAATCAAAATAATCATCTTCATATATTTTCATTTCCATTGGTGTTTGAGCAATCTATATCGTCATTTACTAAGGACAATCATTATAGATCGCATCTAGATAAATGTTAAACAATTTTGGGTTATAGAGTAGATTAATGCATATGTTTTCCATTTGATTCATTGCTATAATACATCTATTTCACTCCACTATAAGCATTACACATTCATTCAATCACCTTTCATTGGGAAACTGGTCCCATTATATCCAGTTGGAGCCACTACCTAAACGGAAAAGGAGATATCTTAAGGTCTGGACTGGGTGGTTTCCCCTCATGTTGATGCAACGATTTTTTAGGCCTCAACGCTTTTGGCGCTAGAATGAGGGCAGACTATGAATGGAAATTAATTCCAATCCAAAAAAAAATGCCATTCCAAGAGTCATTTCACCTCCAAATCTCCTACAACTTCCAGATCCCCTCCAGAATCTCCTTCTTTTAGATAAGGAGTTGTCTCCCAAGTCTCATAGAATACTTCATGAGGTAATCCCTGTAGATTATACTCCAGAATCACTAGAAATTATAGCTTTGATAAAGAAATTGGAACATGTCTCCATTTCAGCAGGAAATCCTGAATCATTTGAAGTTTCTGAAGGAAGTATAACTTCTATTTTTCATAGAACTGGTGTTTTGAGTCAGTCTCGAAGTGCAAAACTTGGCATCTCGCGATTTGAATTTCCACTTCAATCCCGCTGAATGAAAACTACTACATAAGATTCCCAAACATCCACTAGTGAGATTACAATATTTTTTCATTCACAAACATCTCCATTTATTCCTTTTTCATTTCCTTTTTCTCTACTGATCACTTCATCTATTTCCATTTCCTCCACAAAAATGACTAGTTCTGCCTCAAGTAGTACTATTACAGCTGCTAGTTATTCTTTCATCACATCCACCTCCCCAACTGTTACAATGGCAGCTAGACTGTGGTCCAATCAGGGAGTTGTTCAAATGCCAACACCACTTCATCCTCTACCAAAACATCCTAAAATATGGCTTCCCAAATTCAATCCCGATGATGGGTTACTTGTTGAAGAGAACCTTCATAATTATATGTTAGCCATGAATCTTAATGAGGTAGTTGAAGATGGCATTGTTGCTAGATTATTCCTGTACACTCTTATAGGATCAGCAGGGTCTTGGTACTTTTCATTACCAACCAATTCTATTACTAGTTGGGATCTTTTTGAAGAACAATTTTTTACTAAATTTGGTGATGATCACTCAACTGCATCTCTTATCAATGACCTTTCCAATTAAAAATGAATTCAGGGGAAAAGATAAAAGATTTCAATTCCATATTTAACAAATTGTTAAATAAAATTCAAGCTACTTCTAGACGTGGTGTCAATGTACAAATTGAATGGTATATTTCATCTCTTCCTTCTAACGTAGAAATTTTTGTAGATAGAGCTAATAAAAATACCTTGGTAGAAAACATGAAAAGGTTGTGTGTGTAGAGAAGGGGATAAATGCACTAGAAAAGAAAAAGGATCAGGAATGCAGAAAATAAAAAAGAGTTAAATTTAAGGATGAATCTAAAAAGAAAGCACTTAAAGATCCCTTTGATCTTGAAGGCTTGCAACAAGTCTTTAAAACTTTGTCTAACAAGATGGTAGAGATCAAAAAACGAGTAGCTGAATCTTCTTCCAAAACACCTTTTAAAATATAAATAAGAAATCAGCCACCTAATCCACAACCTCCAATCATGATCTCTGATGTAGAAACTGATGATGAAGATGAGGAGGAAGCAACATTTTCTACTGATGAATATCAAGATGAACAAATAGCCAAGTTAAATGGAATGTGGGATTTTATTCTTCCTATTTCTGATAGTGAAAATTGATATGAAGCATTACTTGTTGGCACAAGAAGTAAAGGTCCAGTTGATCCTATACAACCAATTCAAAAACAAAAACCTTCAACTTCCACTGCTAAAGATAAAGTTGTTGTTAAAAAATCCACTTCCACTTTCCCCCAAGTAATTTCGTCTTCATCCAATTTTCCATATTCACCCAGAACCTTAGTAGTTTTAGATACTATTGAGTACAATACAGTTGAGGATATAAATAAAATAAAAGAAAAAAATTCCTCATGAACTCACTAAAGTCTCAGTTCAATAACAACAAAATTGTTTACTGAAATAATTGAATGCAATACCTGCTTCTCCTCTTCCTACTGTTGTGGTATCCAAAGCTTCTAACGGAATGGGTAAACCTCCTAGTCATTCATTATTCAATTCCTCTGATGCTATTATGATAGGTGACAAATCTAATTCACATACCCCTCCTTTTCTTTTGACTTTTAAAACATTTAATAAAAAAGTACATAGCTGCTTGGTAGATTCAGGGGCTTCTTTGAATATCATGTCGTATTCAGTTTGTCTAAAATTAAAAATGTCACCCCAAAAAACTGCAGTTCACATTGTGCAACTCAATAGGACAAATGTCAAAGTCATAGGAGAAATGAATTCAGTCCTTATTAGATTATCTTCGAATTATGAAGTTTGTCAAATAATTGATATACTAGTTGTTGATATCCTAGATTTCTATGGTTTAATTCATAGTAGAGATTGGTCAAAAAAACTACATGGTTATTTTTCCATTGATTAGTCTCACTTATGGCTCCCATTTAATGGAAAGCTAAATCAAATTAGAATCAACTGAGAAAAACACATGAAACATGCAGTAATAGATTTTGAATGTGAAAATGAGGCAGTATCATTTATTAACAACATTCTTGGAAACTACTCTACTGAATCGTTTTTTTAGAATTTTAAAGCACAAATGTCACCATTTATGAGTAATTCTATAAATTCTAAAATTGAAAAATTTTCATAGACAAACTTTTCCAAATGTGTAAATATGCTAGAAAAACCATTAGTTAATTCTTTATTTTGGAAATTGTATTTTGATGGGTCGAAATCAAGTGATGGTGTAGGAGCAGGTTGCATATTGATTAATCCTGAAGGTGTGAAGACAATGCTGACTAGAAGATTGGAATTCGAATGCACAAATAATATTGCAGAATATGAGGCATTGGTCCAAGGTATGTACAAATAACTTAGCCTTGACGTTAAATACCTTCAAGTTTTTGGAGATTCAGAAATTGTAATAAAAAAGTGAGAAACATGATGCACTGTATCTCTACACACATGAAGCATTATCATTCTTTGGTTCAGTCTCTCACTTCACATTTTTTTAGCGTTTAACATTTTTGCTATTCCTAGGATTTAGAATTCTAGCACTGACCTTCTTGCTAACGTTGCATCAAAACTAATCCCATCCGAATATTACAGTCCTGATAGATTTTTTGTAGAGTTAATCTTTAGAACATCCATCCCTGATAATATCACCAATTAGCGAGTATTTAATGATGATGAAGAACTTTTAAGCTTCTTAACTTCTGAAAAATCATACGATGACCAAATAATTGATGAGGATGAAGACAATGACAAATTAAAATAGAAAATCGATGATAATCCCAAACCCAAATCTATAGTAAAACTTGAGGATCTCTATGATTTAAAAAACAAATTTAAAAGAGTTATTAATTCAAAACTATAGAGTTCAACTTTGAGATTTGAATTAATAAACCTTGGGATAGATCTTGAACCTCAGAACATCAATTTATGACTTGCTCTCTCATCTGAAGAAAGATTATCCTTCATTCATTTGTAAAAAAAATATAAGGATTCTTTGCTTGGAGTTACAAAGATCTCAAAACATTTGACACCTCTATCATTCAACACACAGTTCCAATGACATCTAATGATAAAGCTATCCAACAAAAATTAAGGAAAATTCATCCGAACTTAGAAAATCAAATCAAAATGGAATTGAATAAACTCCTTAAGGATAAAATCATTTTTCCTGTTAGAAATTCAAGATGGGTTTCCAACTTGGTACAAGTTAAGAAGAAAAATGATGATATCCGCATTTGTATCAATTTTAGGAATCTCAATAAGGCCAGTCAAAAGGATAATTTCCCGCTACCCACTATGGAATTAATTTTACGATCAGTCATTGGTTCAGAACTTATGTCTTTCCTTGATTGTTTCTCGGGATATAATCAAATCATGGTCCACCCAAATAATAGGCTAAAGACTACTTTCAGAACTAAATGGGGAACTTATGCCTAACAAAAAAATCCCATTCATTTTAATGAACATAGGGGCCACTTTCCAGTGAGCCATGGATATAGCTTTCAAAGGTCCGTTAAAAAAACAATTGTTGTTTATCTGGATGACATTATTGTTTATTCAAAGAACATAAATAATCATTTACAGGACTTAAGACAAACTTTTGAACGTAGTAGAGAATATGGGATTTCATTAAATCTGAAAAAGTCTTTTTTGCTCTTAGTGAAGGGAAACTTTTAGGATTCATTATGTCAAAAAATGGAATTTACATTGACCCTAATAGAATAAAAGAAATTCTAGAAATCTCTCCACCATATAACAAAAAAAACATGCAATCATTTTTTGGACAGATCAATTTTGTCAAAAGATTTGTTCCTGATTTCTCAAGAATTATTTTTCCCTTACAACAAATGATTATGAAAGACACAATTTTTAAATTGGGTTATCATGAAAAGAAAGAATTCGATTTAATTGAATAGGAAATTATCAATTTTCCTTCTTTAAATGCTCTGAATTTCTCCAATCATTTCATCTTATATACCTTTTCTTCTTCAACATCTTATGTCATTGTTTTGACAGAAATTGATAATCAGAAAATTGAAGCACCCATCTCCTTTTTCAGTTCAAATTTTTAGGGTGCTGAATTGAATTTTTCAGAAAGTAGAAAAAAAAATCATTATATTATATATATTAAAGCATTTTAAACCTTTTCTTTTAAAAAAACACACGAAAGTAATAGTCCCATTGCCAGCAGTGAGGCAACTACTAATGCAAAAAGAATTAGGAGAAAAGAGAGAAAATTGGGTAACAGCTCTGCAGGAGTACAATATTGAAATTAAACCAGCCAAAATTATCAGAGGACAAGGTTTATGCAAGCTACTTACAGGAGAATCCAACATGCCATCTGAAGGGGACACAGGTAACAATGAACACATTTCTAAGGTAAGTGAAATTGATGTTGAGTCCCAATATGTTGATTTAATTTTTTATTTGAAAAATGGATATGCTCCCCTCGAACTCAATCATAAAAGAAAAAGATCTTTACAATTAAAACAAATTCATTATGATATTGTTGATAATGTTTTATTTAAGAGAAACTATGATTCCATATTGTTAAGATGCCTTGAAAAGTCTGAAGCATAAATAGTTTTGTAGGAACTTCACGATAGACCAACAGGTGGACACTTTGGAGGAGATAATACTACACACAAAATCTTACATGTTGGATACTACTGGCCCACTCTCTTCAAAGATACCCACGCATACATAAGGAAATGAAAAACATGTCAAATTTCTTCTAGAAGACAACGGAAACCAGCCTTGCCTCTCTGCAGCTAGTCAACATCAAAGAGCCTTTCGAACAATGGGGACTGGATATCATAGGTGAGATCGTTCCTCATTCTTCTAAACATCATAGATATATTTTGACTACTAGATATTACTTCACTAAGTGGGTGTAATCAATTCCACTAAAGGTAGTTAATTCTAAATCTATTACTGAATTTATTGATCAATTTATCATTACAAGATTTGGTTTTCCTTCTACACTTATATTTGATAATGCATCTTATTTTTCAGGTACTAGTATGATTGAATTTGCAATTAGGAGAGGTTTTAAACTCAAATATTTGGCTAAATAATATCCCCTGGGAAACGGTTTGGCATAATCCACTAATAAAAATCTCCTTAGAATAATCAAAAGAATTATTGATCAAAATCAAAGAAAATGGCACAATGCTTTAATATTTGCTCTATGGGTTGATAGGATAACTTAGAAGGCCTCTATAGGCACTTCTCCATTCAACTTAGTATATGGGAAGGAAGCCATCATTCCATCACATTTAGCTCTTCCCTCGTTAGCCCTAGTTCAATTTATTGAAGGAACACCTTCTTCTTCCTTGCAATTAAGAAATTCAAAAATCCTAAAACTAGAAGAAGAAAGGGAAAAGGCCAAACTCACACACACCAAACATCAACAGATGATGAAAGTTTCTTTTGGTGCAAGTTCAGTCACACAAAGATCCTTCCAAGTTGGAGATCTAGTTCTCAAGTAGGACAAAGCACATGAAGAAAAAGGGAAACATACCAAATTTTAGAAATTATGACTTGGTCCATTTCAGATTGTTGAACAGATAAGCCCATCTACATTTATACTTCAAGATTTATCAGAAAAGAGAGATTCTCTTCCTATAAATGGGATCATCTTAAAGAAATTCTTTTCTTAAAAAAAAAAAAAATAACTTCAAAAAAAAAAAAAAAACTGTAAAAAATCACTTCCATTTTACATCCCGCTGCAATTTATTTTTCCTTTACAAATTTTGTTAATAAAAACATTAAATAGTACTCTATTGACTTTTCAAACATCTCTTGAAGTTATTTTTCATTTTTTCATTTTGAAGGTAGAAATTTTTAAAGATGTGGTTACCAAAATTGAAAACTAGATAAAAATTATATAACTCTAAAATTTTTCCATTGAGTTGTGAAATCTTTTAAAAACCTCAAAAATTATATCCTTTTTCTCTAGTTTCAGTCAAAAAGGTTATCCTTAAAAATTAAATATTGTCTTATGACTAAAGCACTTTCAACTTGGATTTTTCATCCAAAACTCTTTAGGATTCAATGATCCTCCCCATCCATTAAAAATAGAATTTTTAAAGTGTAATTTTAAAATATAATAAATCTAAAAAGATAAGATTTCTCATCACGAGCCTGCTTACCATGATCATAGGGAAACAATTAAACTAACATTACCATACTAAAGACCAAATCAGGGTAATGACTTATGATTTTTCAATTATAAGACAAGGGTTCTCATCACGAGCCAACTTGTTCAGTTTGATTATTACCAATGAATGGCATTGTCGTTATCTAGTCACCAAACTAGGACAATGGACTTTTAGCATCAGTTAAAACAAAAAAGAAAAGAAAAGAAAAATAAACTTACCTCTAATTATTGTACCATTAAATGGATGGGACACTTGATTGTTGTTGGTTAAAAGGTAACCCCATCGAGGCTATGAACGCTTTCTGGCAGCAGTGGCTCTACCTATGACAAATGAGTATGCTACAAACTAAATCATAAAAGGCCTCCTACTTTATTTTTATAAGTTGATTAATGACTAATACAAGTAAATAGGTGTTTTTCATTCACGAAAGGTTTTTAAAAGAAATTTCAATTTAATGGGTTTTTTTTTCCTGGGTGGTTCACGAACATCCGTGGTCAGGGGGTGTAGGCTACGTCCACACAAACGCTAAGGCTGGTCTCCAGGATCATGCCCCTCGGCCATCACAGACCTCACCCCAAGGGCTTCGGGTAGAATCAACCCTATGACCTCCCGATTGGCGAGGCACTGACTTGACCAGTTGGGCTAACCCTTGTGGCTAATTTAATGAGTTTTATAATCAAAGTAATTTTATTCATCTAAATATTTCGAAAAGTATTTTCCATTTCCTAAATTATTTTTATTGGATCTTTGAAGAAATTCGTCATTTATCAGAGATAATTGGTTCTTCGAGTGAATCGCCAATTTGTGTACTATTCAACAACCCCCATGTTAATATATTATAAATTTCCTATGAAATTTATTATATTAAAATAGGGACCCTTTAATTTTAGAAAAGCCTCTGATTTTATTTGTTTTTAAAAAAACCAAAAAAATAAAAAATAGAAAACCAACATAAAAATTGTTAATAAAATCCCATAACCAAAGTTTAATACTTAGGCTTTTTAATTAAAACCCAAGTATTAAACCTTGATTATCCAAAAAAACAAATTTTAAATATCCCCTGAGGCTAAAACTATAATTAGGCTTCAAAAAACCATAAGTATTAAATAATAAAGGGTTATTTAAACAATCAAAGTTTTTTTTAAATTCCCAAAGGTCAAAATCTTTATAAACTCTAACTCGCCACTTCCCCGCATCGCAAAAGTTCCATAAGGAAAATACCCCTCTACCAACTCCATTGCAATTGTGATATCACCTCAGACCTGACGAGAAATTTAATGCAATTCATAAAATTCCCCACATCTGCTAATCACTATAACCTCAGGCTTAATTCCATACCCCATTGCGATTGCAATATTCGTTAATCAGCCCGATCGCCTATTTAAATCCGTTGAATAAAAATACCGCATCCAGGACATCGCAAGATCCAAAAGCTTAAGACCTAACTCTGGTCCACTCCACCAATTGCAATATGTGATATAGCTAGACCTGCCAGGATTATTCACTGCAATCCATAAATTCCCACGTCCGTGGCTATCGCAGTTACCAAAGGGTCCTGTCTCATGCCTTAACCGATTTTGATATGCGATATTCAAACCAGACCCAGTGAGATTATACAATCCAGTCCATAAACTCCTCCGTGTCCACATCTATCACAAATCGCAAATATTCGAGACTTAAATCATATTCCTCCTCTGCTCTAAACGCTAATTGAAATAATACAAAAATCTCGAATTGTCTTGTAAAAATAAACGGCTCAATTCTAATCTTCCCAAATTAATGATAGAGAAGATTTCGGATCCCCTTGCACTCAATTTTGAGTTTCTTAAAGGGGGAGGTCTGAAAAGTGTTTTCTTCATCTAACCCTATATCTACATGTCACTTCCTTGTTCTTTTGGACTCCTCTCTTCACAAGCTACTTACCACTTCAAACCCCCTCTGCAAAAACTGCTAAGCCTCCCCTTTTCATCAGTGTCTATTTTGTGATTTGCGATAAGGCCATAAATTCTGCCTCTCTTATCACAAACCTCCATATTGGGTGTGAACATGCGAGGAGTTCAATTTTTATCTATGCACCTGATGAATCCAATGGTGGACGTCCTCCTCATCCTATAGCTCAAATGAGGAGATACAATAACCCATTGAATTTTGATGGAAATCATTCATGATGCACGCCAGCCACATTTCCTCCTCCACATGCCAACTTAGTTGTCACCTCAACATTGATGTCATAATATGGAAATTCTTAAATGTTTCATATTCCATAATTTTTTAAAAAATATTTCAATCATACATCTTTTATAGGTTTTCTATTTGCAAAAAAATGGTTGCTCTACTGCTGTAATTAACCCACCTATTTAGTGATTCTAACTTGTAGTCATTGGTTTGAATTTACATATATATTTATCATTTCTAGCATATTCATTCTTCCAATTTCTATCCAGATTTAGGAGTTTCACCCCATTTTGAAACTTATCCTCCATGGCCAACTCTACAATTTGGCCCCATAATACTACTTTTAAAGTGATGTTTTGTTAAATATACGTCTCTGGAAACTTATCTTTTGGACATCATCCAACCATTCCTCATATCTAGTTGAATCATTGAGGATTTTACCATTTCCTCTTTGTGTGGAATTTTTTCAAGTAGTTTCCCTGTAATTTGTAAGTTGTCTTTAGCAAGTAATTATGACCCATATAGCCGAAATGTAACCTTCACTCTAATACCACTCTATAACACCCCTAGCCACACACTAGGGTATATTACTATATCTACAAAACAAAACATTGAAAATTATTTCTTAAATTTGACTCATATAATCTCTATCCTATATGATTGATGCATTCTATCATGCAATGCAACATATACATGACCATGAAAGCATAATAAACATATAAAAATTCATTGACTGTGGGATACATGAAATAACATAGTGAATAACATGTAAATATAATTAGTGTTAGAAATTATATATTACAGAGCAATGGAGCACATAAAATATTGTAGAAATATAAACACAGAAAGCACATAAAACAAGAGAGACACAAATATATGTGGTTCACCCAATTTGGGCTACATCCACAGAGAAACAACCATTCCTTCCTTTTATATGATTCAGCAAAATGAAGAGATACAACCTATATCATATCCGTTGTAATTCCCTCTTCACTCTCACACAATATCCTCTCTCTTTCTTGCTTAGAATACACATCTCTACATAGAGGCAATACAATTTCTTCATATATAGCGAGGGGCTACCTTTTAGGGAAAAAACCCTAAATTAAACAATTTCCACTGTCAGATTTCCGCCTAATGAACGACCCAAATTGACTATGAAATTACAACATTTTACAAGGAAATTTTACATCTATTTTTAGCTTTAGGGGCATTGCCCCCGATCCCCCATGGGGGGGGGGCTCCAAATAATCGTTGTCACCCCCCCCCTGGACCCCCTTGGTGGCACACATAAATAGGAGGCATTTCCACCACATTACGAAATGGGGTCCAATGCGGCGATACCTATGAATAAAGAAGATAATCAGGCTCCACACCCAACAATTAGAAACATTTATCTTTTCCAAATGAAGCACAAAATGGCTACAGACCTCAAATGTTCCACCCAACCATAAACTGTGTTGCTCACAATCTCTTGGAAGTGGATCAATCCCAAGTTAGTGTAGGTTTTAACTCCATACAAAAATTACCTGCATACAAATTCTAAAACAAAGAAAAATAAACAATGCGAAAGAATAACACATAAAACACATATACACAGATTTATTTTCCCCTGGATCCCAAAACCAAGACTATCAGCTTGATTTTTCATTATGTTCCTTTCAATGTTACAATGCATATTTATACATGCTGAAGCATCAAATAGCATGGACCAAAAACCATCGCGTCCAAAACCATGGACTGAAAACCATCGTGTTCAAAACCATGTGCGAAAAATCATGCACAAAACCATAGGTAGGTCCGCCCAACCTAATATAGGGTTCAAAAACAAAATTTTCCGGGGCGTTGTCCCAGACCGCGTAAAGTGGGGTTACCTGCACCCCTCAAATCCCCTGTGACTCCCCCCACTACGCAATCGGCGCAACGAAGGGGGGGATTCGCCCCCCTTCTAACCCCCTCGTTAACTACATGGGCTAGTTGTGGAAAGAATATAACACTACCCAACATTCCCCCACTTGTTGTTTTCTTTCCACAGGGGGCCATAAGAGAGCTTAGTCATTTATCCAGCTTTGCAACACCCATTGTTTCTCTACACCAAGAGAACCTCTCAGAGCTCACAGATTTTGTCAATGCATCTGCAGTATTCTTCAAAGTGTCCACCTTTACCAGCAACACCTTTTTGCCTTCTATCATATCCCTCACTAAGTGATACTGAACATCAATGTGCTTTGTCTTTGAATGATAAGCAGGGTTCTTTGCCAAGAAAATTGCACTTTGGCTGTCACAGTCTATCCTTATAGCTCCCTGTAACAACCCCATACTTGAACACAATCTCTGCAACCAAACTGCTTCCTTGCTTGCATGAGTGGCTGCCATGTATTCTGCCTCTGTAGTTGATAGTGCCACTACAGATTGTTTCTTACTCATCCAACTGACTGCACCTCCAAATAGGTTAAACACATACCCACTTGTAGATCTTCTCTGATCCAGATATCCAACCTAGTTTGCATCAACAAAGCCACTAATATCCAACACTCTGTCCAATCCTGGTCTTCCTTGGTAGCACAAACCATAATCACTATTGCCATGCAAATACTTGAAAACGTGCTTCACTGTTGTCCAATGCTCCTTCCCTGATTTTGACATAAGCCTGCTCAATACTCCCACTGCATGTGCAATGTCTAGTCTAGTATAGACCATTGCATACATCAGGCTACCGACTTCACTTGCATATGGAACACGGGACATGTCCTCTTCCTCTTCTTATGTCTTGGGACACTTTTCAACAGGTAACTTTACACCTACAGGAACAAAAACCTTCACCAATTTACTATCCTGCATATTAAACCTCTACAATATTGTCTCGAAATACTTCCTCTGGTTTAACAAGAGCTTCCTCTTTATCTGACCTCTTTTAATTTCCATACCCAAAATATAGTTTGTAGCACCAAGATCTTTCATGTCGAATTTGGAGGACAAATGGGTCTTCAAATCCTAGATAATTTCTTT
>APFE030288378.1:51702-75585 GCA_000404065.3 Pinus taeda | reverse complement strand
CATCCTCTGAATCCACTGCTTCCTTCACAGTTCTGGGATCATCATCAGTGATAGACAAAGCAAAATTTGAATAGAAAGCAGATGGACTATACCTTTCTGGCTGCCTTATTTCTCGAACTGATCTTCTCACAACCGGAGTTTGTGGCTCTTCATCTTCTGATTCCTCCTCTGTTACAGAGTCTGATTCTTCCTCCTTTAGTTCAAACTCTATCTTCACAGGTTCCTTTGGTTGGAATTCATGTTTAATAACATCTTTCACCTCTCTAAACACCACATCTCGACTGTACACAGCCTTCTGTGTGACTGGGTGTCAAAGCTTATAACCCTTTAAACCATCCTTATACCCAATAAAGATGCACTTTTCAGATTTACTATCCAACTTGGTTCGTTTCTCCTTTGGAACATGTACATATGCATCACATCCAAATACCCTCTGATGTGAAAGAGAGGGTTTTTTACCAGTCCATACTTATTGTGGAGTCTTATCCTCCAATGCTGATGAAGGTGACTTGTTGACCAAGTAACATGTAGTATCCATTGCCTCTGCCCAGAATTCATGTCCTAACCTAGCACCACTAAGCATGCTTCTTGCCCTTTCCATCAATGTCCTGTTCATTCTTTCTGTGACTCCATTTTGTTGAGGTGTATATGAAGTAGTCTTCTGCCGTGGTATACCACACTTCTTACAGAATTCTTCAAATTCCTTGTTGCAAAATTCTCCACCATTATCTGTCCTCAACACCTCTATCTTCTTCTCTGTCTAGTTTTCCACCAGAGCCTTAAATTCTTTAAACCTGCCAAAGACTTCAGATTTCTTCTTAAGGAAATATATCTATCTATTCCTTGAGGGGTCATCTATAAATGATACACAGTACACAAACTTACCCAATGGTGGAACCTTCATAGGTTCAAACACATCACTATGCACAAGCTCTAATATCTGTTTCACCCTCTTACCACCAAAGGGGAAACTCACTTGATTCTACTTCCCATATACATAATTTTCACATAAATCAAAATCTAGAGAGATATTACTCATACCTTCCACCATACCTTTTCCATAAAGTATTTGAAGGCCCTTCTCTCCAATATGTCCAAGCCTTTGATGCCACAGCATGGTCTTCTCTCCAGAGACCACTATATTTTTTTCTCCACTTTCAGGGACCACAAAATTGTTGAACCCATCAATAATAGTTCTACCTTGCAGCTTGTACAAAGTTCCAATTCGAACTCCCCACATCAATACCAGTGCCCCCCAAACCATCTTGCAGGTATCATTCTCGAACACTATTTTTACACTTGCATCATCCAGCTTACTTACAGAAATCAGATTTCTGGCTAATGCAGGAATATGCAGAACACCTGGAAGTGTTCTAAGCCTTCCACCTTGCAACTTCAAATTTACTTTTCTGCGACCAACTATTCTAGCCTCCTTGTCATCCCCCAAGAAGACATCACCACCATCATATTTATCATACTCGCAGAACCACTCTCTATGGGGAGTGAAGTGAAAGGATGTACCTGAGTCAATCAACCATGCCTCATGATCTACATGTGTACTTGAGGAAGCCAAATACATATCCCCACCTTCATCTAAGGTGGTTTTCTCCTTTGCAGAAGGAGAATCATCAAATCCATTTCCTTTATCAGGAGATTTAGATTTAAAATCCCTTTTGTAGTGCCCTTTCTTTCCGCATTTCCAGCACACCACCTTTACAGGTTTTCCTAGAGATTTAGATCTCCCTCTAGATTTAGATGTCCCACTTAATGACTTATTTTTGTTTCTATTTTGGGACCGTCCTCGTACGGACAAGGCATCACCATTCTAGCTCTCCATATTTTTCTGTCTCATCTCCTCCATCAGCAAGGCTGAGACTATTTCATCAAACTGCAAGGCAGTTGTATTGCTACCTATTGCGATAACCATACTATCCCACGAATTTGGTAAAGAACACAACAAACTGATGCACTTATCTTATCTGAAATTTTCATATCAACGGATAATAAATGAATTAAGTATTAATTTCATTCAGATACTTTGTCACCGAGTCTCCATATTTCATCCTCAAGTTATACAAGTTTTTTCACAGGAAACATTTATTCGCCAGAGACTTAGATTGGTACAAAGTCCCTAACTTGTCCCACAAAGCCTTAGTCGTACCTTCCCATGATACATTAAACAATACTAAATCTGAGACACACAATCGTATTGTGTTATTTGCCTTCTGATCTAACTTCTTCCATTCTTCATCGGATACTCCCGTTGGTTTAGTACTTGGATCTACCACGATCCACTGATCTTTATCCACCAACAGATCTTCCATCATGAGTTTCCACAACTCAAAACTCTCACCATTAAATTTCTCGATCTCTATCTTTCCACTGCTCGCCATCTTCTTTCACCACTAGAATTGATCTCGTAGATCTCCCACTGAACAAGGTCTACCACATGCCTGAGCGAAACCCTTCAGCAACAAAGGCATCCCCTTGAAGCCAAAACAGCTCTGATACCAAATGTAGGTTTTAACCCCGTACAGAAATTACCTACATATGAATTCTAAAACACAAAAAAATAAACAATGTGAGAGAATAACGCATAAAACACATATACACAAAGAATTTCTCCTGGATCCCAAAACCAGGACTACCAACATGATTTTTCATTATGTTCCTTTCAATGTTACAATACATATTTATACATGCCGAAGCATCCAATACCATGGACCGAAAACCATTACGTCCAAAACCATGGACCGAAAACCATCACGTTCAAAACCATGTGCGAAAAGTCATGCACAAAACCATAGGTAGGTCCGCCCAACCTAATATAGGGTCCAAAATAAAATTTTCTGGGGCGTTGCCCTGGACCCCATAGTGTGGGGTTACCTACACCCCTCAAACCCCTTGTGACTCCCCCCGCTATGCAATCAACGCAACAAAGTGGGGGCTCCACCCCCTTCTAACCCCTCGGTTAACTACGTGGGCTAGTCATGGAAAGAATATAACACAACCCAATAGTTAGGGCTATGAATTCATTGAGGTAAAAGCATACCTAAGCTAGTTATGGTCCATAAACAGACCAACATGATAAAAACCAAGGTACTTAACTCTAACAACCTCCTACCAACAATATCTCATCCATGATCAACCTATACTGCCCAGGGTAGTGCATCCCCTTCTCTATTTATCCAATCCATAAGTATATTCCACTACCCTTCCAGGGTTTCCAACCCAGGGCAGCTAAGGATGTCTCAAATCCTTGTGACTTCTAGGAGTTCCAACTTTTTGTAGGAGTCTCAAGGTATATCATTGGACTCACACTAGGGAAACCTATCTCCATACCCAACTCCACCTAGGATCAATGGTGTGTTCATGTCATGAGGTCACACCCTTCTCCCCCTCTAGGATTCCAATCACCAACGTACATCAAAATGAGGGAATACACTAAAACTCTCACTTTTATGTTCATGTTCCTTTTTTAACAACTGCCTCTCAAAGAAGTCACTTTAATGACTTACGATAAAATATATGAACTTTTGACTTTAAACTCATCTTAATAATGGGTTAACCCCCCCCCCAGGATTAAGCACCTCATTATCGTTAGCTCTTAGCACCCTTTCCCACCCATGGAGTCTTAACCCCCCAAACTCTCTTTTCTAACTTGGCCTATAGTAGTGATGTATTTTATTAATGATTGTGTGATTACATACTTATGTAACTAGACTAATTGGCCTTCTAGCACATAGACTCATTGGCCAAGAATTGCAAAGGGATTCTAGACTCAAAAGATATAAACAAAGGCACACTTGCCTAAGACACATACATATACATGGGCACACAAGCCACAAAACATTTCTTGATTCACTAGCCTAAGCATGATATGTAAAATACATGTAGGTAATAGCTTATTTAGGAAAATGCTTCAAATTAGCAAAATATATACCATTTTTTGTTTACAATATATCACATAACTATTAAGTAGGATTATATAGACCAATAGGATTGCTAATAGACATAAAATCAAAACACATCTATATATTTTGGACTTTGGGTGGTAGGTAACCTCTAGACATTGTAATTTTATAATGAATATAAATACATATTATGCTAACTTACCCAAAACATAGTGACAAATGAAGAATTTTTCATTATTGAGTATGGTTCAATTTTTATGAAAGTTTTGTTTAGCACTATAAATTAGTTATGCGAGACTTAAGGTAGTTCTAAAATATGTCAAGGACATATAGAGGAGAAAACCCATATTTTACAAAATTTAAAACATTTATTAACTCCAAGTGATTATTACAATGATTATTTATAGATGTAATATTTAGAGTTATTTAGTGAAGTTTGTTCAGTAATTATTCTTTTTATTAAAGCCGCCTTAATAATAATAATAATAATAATAATAGAGTAAGAAGCGGAATTGAAATAGGATGGATATTTATACTACTTGATCCAACAAAGTAGGCATGTTTTCAACATCACCTGCATCAATCGTTTCTAAGTTTGATGCGGTAGAGTCTTTCAAACAATTTACAGAGTTTCCTTAGCGACATTCAAGAGGATTACATCCGACTTTTGAGTGGCATAAAGCCATATAGCAAGGACTACCACTATAGAGCTAGATATTACCCTAGAACTCACCGTGATTCTTGATTTAGGGACATAGTCCATAGATCCCCATCCCCCCAATAAACCAATCCTTATGTTACACATGTTTTCCCCCCGCTTTCATATTGAGCCTCTGTATGACCCCATACTACAAAGTCTAGGAATAACTTCATATCGAGGTGAGAAGCAACTACCTTGTATTAAGAGATATTCATGAGGTGTTTGTCAAGATTACCAATAAATTCACTAAAAGTTGTGACACTTCATAAGGAAACAATTGTTACAATTAACCTTTGGGTATATTACATATAGCACTATCCACATATAAATTGGATAAAAATCCGACCATATGTTGCTCATAAGTTAAATCCTTTAAAAATATGTATTTATTCATTACTTTATAGTGGCCATAAAGACATCGTAAGGTAGTGGTTTAACATATGAGTTAAGCCTAACATTACTCAGGTGAATAAGTACAAAGTGAATCCACCTCTATGGTTAGCCCCACTAGCATGAGAAGCACGACATGTTGGCTTTATATGCTATCATAGAGAAATTTTCACAACTAATGTGGGATAACACACAATAGGAGAAGAGATTCTATGGTCATGGAAGCAATTCCAAGACACAACAATATAACCATATTTGAATATTATTTCACATGCAGACATAACTATTCAACACATCTTATAGAGGAGGAGGGGAAATTCAAGCAAACAAGCACATTAACTTTGCAATCAATCAACTAACTTTACAATCAATCTACCATTATATTAACAGGAGGCACCATATTCCCTTATTGTTTCCCCCATTAGCATAAGGAACATGATATGTTGGGACTTACATGTTATTCAAACCAACCCTCACAAACAATGTGGGAGAATAGAGGAGTAGGGTCATAAAAGCAATTCCAAGGCTTCAAAATAGACGAATATTTAATTTTTTTTAACACATACACACCCACATAATATTTCCCACATGGGAGAGGGAGAAGGATAAGCAAGCAAAAATATATTCATCACATAACCAACCAACTATTATGTTAGTAGAGACATCACTCCCTTATGGCAACCCCATTAACTTAGGAATCATGATATGTTGAAACTTGCATTATATCATCAACAAACCACATAACCAATATAAAATAGCACTACTCCTAAACCATTATATTAGTATGAAAAGTTACTCTTGACATAAAAATATTTTTCATTAAAAAAATGTTTATATTTATTAGATAATATATTTTCTTTAAATAAATCTTATTGTTAAGATGTTAACCTGAACTTAAACTCTAAAAAAAATCCAATTTATTTTAAATACTATTTTGAAAATAAATAAATAAAATAAAATACTCAATAATTTAAAAATTATATTTCATATAAAAATTACTCTAGAATTGAACAAAATATTTTAACATTTAATTTTTTTTTTTTTATAAAACCCTGTATCATACAGGGGAAACTTAATTAAATGGATGTACAAATCACACCCACAACTTTTTGTAGCATCATCTATAGTTTTCTAACAGATATAACTGTACCTCTTTATGTTGAGTTGTATTATATTTTAATCATATTTTGGGACTATTTAAACTCGAGTCAAAACCATAGTGCTACATTAAATTAATAGGATTGAAACCACATCGTATCAAAGTTGTTGCATTTGTATGCCAGATTCGCTATGTTTTTTAATACGAGTTGCTCTACCGTTGTAAAGTTATCTCATTAAACAATGTTTCCCTGGTCATTAATTACTAACAACCGAGGAATGGGCAAATTCTAGTTAGTTGATTTTTTATTTTTTTTTAATATCTGTACAAGAATTTATTTCTCAGTGATAATGATTTTCACAATCTTTTCTTAATATATTTTGATTTGATTTTATTAGTTATATTTTTATAATTAAATTTATTTAAAATTTGAAAAGAATTTAAATAGATTTTTAGAATTGTCGACTGTAAATATAGATTTTTATATTGTATATATACGATAAGGAAATTTTAGAGTGTTCAATTTATATATATGTATTTAAAAATCTACTTTGATTAATAAGTAATTACAATTCCATAAAAAATTATATAATTGGGTTTAATATAAGTGTTTATTTTTTTTTTTAAATATTAGGAATTTATTTCTTAGTGATAAATAAGTTTATAATCTCTTTAAAGATATAAATAAATATATATTTGATTTGATTTTTATTAATTATGTTTTTATAATAATTTATTTAAAATTTGAGAAGAACTTAAAAAGATTTTCTAGATCTGTGAATTGCAATATAGATATTTATATTGTATAATTCATATACAATAAAGATATTTTAGGGTGTTCAATTTAAATATGCATATGTATTCAAAAATGTAATTTGATTAATGAGAAATTGCAATTGCATAAAAAAATTATATAGTTCTATTTTAATGACAGTTGTCTAAAACAAATTATTTTAAAATATTAGGATTTCCTTATTGAATCAATATATATTTATTTTAACCACTAATCTAGCAAGGATAGAGAGATCAAATCTCTTAAGATACAAATCACTTTTTAAGTACAAAAATAAAAAAAATAAAAAGTGTACAACTTGAGAAAATTGATTCCTCTAAATACTTGATAAATCAATGATATATATTATATATATATATATATATTATATAATAATATATATATATATATACTACAAGAAAAAAGGACATTTATGAGGGGCGAAAAATGTCACCATAAACTCATTGGTGATGGTCAAAAGAGCCTTCGTCACCAAAAATTGAACGTCATAAAAAGTGGCGTTGCCAAAAGTATAGGTGTTGTAGTGACATTCAAAGTCCGTCGCCAATAATGATTTATAATGATGGATAGCGACCATCACAATTTCATATGAGCAATGGTGATGAACTATAGCCTCCATCACCAAAAACTGAACATCACCAAAGGTGGTGTCGCCACAAATATAGGTGTTGTAATAACATTCAAAGTCTGCCACCAATAATGATTTATAATGACGGAAAGTGATCATCCCCATTTCATATGAGCAATGGTAACAGACCATAGTCTCTGTCACAAGAAATTGAATATCACCAAAGATGGCATCGCAAAAAGTAGGGGTGTTATGGTGACATTCAAGATCCGCCACGAATATTGATTATAATGACAGATAGTGACCGTCACCATTTCATATGAATAACAATGATTTATTGTGATAGATCTTTCATGGCCGTCATTATTGATGCATATATATGGTGACGTTCATTGACCATCACCAAAAGTCGCATTGCCAGAACTATAGGTGTTGTGGTGACATTCAAGGTCCATCACAAATAATGACTATAATGATGGACAGTGATTGTCATCATTTCATATCAACAACAATGATTTATGGTTATGGACCTTTGAGGGTCGTCACTATTGATGCATATATATGGTGGCGTTCATTGACTGTCACCATTTTATATTTTGGTGAGATTCGAAAAAAGTCAGCAAAGCTCATTGGTCATGGTCAAAAAAGCCTTCGTCACCAGAAATCTATGAATTGATGCTCAAAATCATTTTTATCAATGAGGCCTCTATTTTCTTCATTTTCCTTCTTTTTACTTTCAGTTTCCCTCCCATGCCAATCTGTGACCTTTTACCTTCATATTCTCCTATTTTCCTTTATTTTCATAAATAAATGCCAATTAATGTCTCTTTTCATTTGCCAATGCCTTTGCCAATTTCCATAGCCATAAAAAAATTGAAGTGATGCCCACGAGGATGTTTTATGCACCATTTAGCTTGGAATATGTCCCATGACCTTAGTCTTATATTTTTTTTTACATGGAAAATCGACCAGGGGCTATTACTATTTATCAAAACAAACCGAAGGGAGTGAATAAAAACAAGGAATTTCTCTGGGTATTATTCAAAAAGTTGTTCATTTTCAGTTCCAGATTGATCTGGAAATGGAGGGAACACTCCTCCTATCAAAACCTGATCATCCTCTGACACTTTGCAAGTTATCAAAATCAGTCTTTAAAGGTAAACAAGTTTCATAGACTCTCTAAGAATGCGAGTTAATTTTTCACATGAATTTAAAAAAAAAAACAAATTCACATGCATCTCAAGATGATAAATATGAAGAGAAGAAACCAACATTTGATGACGGAGTTCACCCCTTCTGGTCTACATCTCCTGGCCTACTCCAACAACTAGACCACTATATTGATTTCAGTGGAAAATGAGTACATTATAACATGTTGGCAATAGAGTGGCTTGTTTCTCCTACCAAGAATTCTCACTCAGAAATATGACTCCCTCCAGCAAGTCATGAAAATGTCAACATAAAAATGGCTCTCACACAATATGTCCTTATACTCCATCAGAAATCAAAAGCATAAACATGAAACTCCTCCACAATGAAGAGTTAAAAAAGGATTCTCTCTTTAACACATTAAGAAAAGACTTAAAAGAGTTTCTCTACAGAAGTAACAACTACTGTAGATGAAACTAGAATGTTAGAAAACCTATAATTAGTCTCTCTCCATGCTCAAATATGCTTCCAACTTCTTCAAAATTGACTCAGCCTATAGTGTTAAAAGACTTGATTTTGTAAAAATTCCATCATAAAGTGCTCAAATAATAAAAATAAGGCAGTCATTGAGTCTGAAAAAAAACCCCATATAGGTTGTTCTTCAGCTCAAAAGGTTAAAAATTGAGTAAGATATGCTTCTCCAAGCCAAACTCCACTATCTGTCCTGTAAATTGGTAAAAACCTACTGACTTCACGACAATTTCACCCTTTTCTTAGATCGCCGAGCAGAAATTTCACTCAAGAATGACGAGATTCCCACCATAAAAAGTGCAATTTATTACCTTGTTTATTTTTCCAATAACCCTATGCATGGGATCAAGGCCACATGGCGCCCATAGGGCCAAGGGCTAAAGCCAACTATCTACCCCCACCAATTTAGCTCCTTTTCCATAGGGGCATGGTCACGTCATGGAAATACAACCAGGGGTCGGGGATAACTACCCGCCTCCACCGCTGGAACTCCTGGGTAACAGTCATATCAACCACCGAGAACTAAGGTCTGAGGCTTATCCGCCTGCGCCCTCTGACATAGTCTCCTCCGTCGATCATATGTGTGCTGATGGGACATGGGGCTAGGCCAAGTTCCCCACTCCTTTCCTCTAGCTCCTCCACCATGGGAACATAGTAAACATTGAGACCAAGGGCTAGAGCTCCCGCTAACCCCTCTCCTTTCTACCGTAGCTTGTATGGTGGTAAAGTGACCGAGGGCTAGGGCCACCGCCCAACCCTCTCCACCAAATGCTGAAACAAATGACATTAAATATAACCCGTGACCATATGGGTTAAGAACTAAACATATAACGTGGTGGTGGAGCATAAATTTGTTGCACTATCAGTCAAGGGGTCGAACCTCGCCAAGGTCTTCGGGCCTATATATAAACAATTTGGCCAATCACGTGGTGCCCTCTCATTAGGCCACATGGTAGCCTTTGATTTGGCCACCTCGGACTATAAAAACCAACCACACTGTGCCAAATACACCCATACAAACATGCCACATGTCAAAACCTGATTAGTCTACAAATAACCATACCCTGCATAGTCAGCCGATTGCATCAGTTGTACGGACTGCCCAGTCAACCTTGTTGTTGCCTTTTTAGTTGTTGGTCAAAAACTTCAAAACATCATAGCTTCTTCATACAACGTTCGATTGAGGAGATTCAAGCATTGTTGGAACCATGACAATGAACAATACGACTTGAAATCAATTTTGAGAGATTTCGAACACTTTCGTTTTTGAGCCTATCTTTGATCTCTAGATCATACCTCCCCACTAGGAACTTTTGGACCTCCAAAATTTTATCTTCACTTAACAAATAAGTGAGGAAAAATCTCATTACTTTCTCAATCTCAATCCTTCTTGTTCTATTTGAATTGGTGCCTTAAAGCCCCCAATCAAATTACTCCACCTTGCCTCTGCATGAAGTCCTTATCTTCCTATCAAGAATTGTGGCTTGATGCAATTCTATTAAACATGCAAGAACAAAAAATTCGATGGATGGAATATGAACGCTCTCTCCAAAACCATATTTCTTTGGCTCAAAAAAATTCACCTTTAAGTCCTTCCTTGTTGAACCCAAACTTGATTTCAACTTGGAAATCATAAGCAACTCAATGTTTTTCATGCACTCATTTGTACATTTCTTTGTTTCCCTCAAGCTACACTTGTACTCTTAGATATAATGGCTACATTTTTTCACTTACATGCTTAGCTTTTTCCGCATAATCATGTCATATCTACACAATTTTTACCAAATATTAAATTCACAAGCAAGCTTCATATCGAAACACTTGTATAAGTGAGTTCTTGACACAATTGTCAACATACTGGATGAAATACAAATGCTCATCCCAAAAGTCCCAAAACAAATGGACTCATCATCAAGCCAAGATAACATGACATCTCAAAGAAAACAAGCTTGTTACAGATAAGTGATTGTACATGACTTCACTTTACAAAGTACCCAAACGAGAATATACAACAACTATTTACAATTTTACAGGGAAAACAAAATGTACAAAATAGTCTACCCATTCTTTGCCTATCCCAGGCTTTTGGGTTCTCTTTATGCACCCACTCTACTTTAAAGCTTTATTTAGGAACTACATCAGTTTCCATTTTGCCACCTGTCACTTTCCTTACAGGGAATTGCATGACTTCTTTTTCTTTCTTGGGATGAAGTTCTAGATGGAGTTTCCAACACTTTTCAATCTAGTGCCCATTCATGCTACAATGGGTACAAAAATGCTTTTGCTTGCCCATCGAAAAGGAATTCTTCATAACAAGGAGAGATTCCTCATGCTTTGTCCCAAGTATTTGATCCATTATTTTGACCATTGCCTTATGTTGCTCACAATCATCCACACAATGGTCAACTGCATCACAAAATGTGCAAGGAATTTTTTCCCATAAATAATCAAAATCACCAACATTTCTAAAATCCCCATGACACTTATACCTTTCCACTGGGCTGTGACTTTGATGATGAGGACTGGACTTCGCATGTCCCTTGGAACATTCATCTCTCTTTGGAGATAATTTTCCATTATCACCACCATCATGGTGTGACATATCATCACTTGATGATTTATTTTCCTCAACAACTTTAGAGCACTCTCTGATTTCTCCACGACCATAACCAAATCCTTCATATCGTGGTCATTCCTTCACCTTGATAGGATTAGTGATACCTTGGCCATTGAATCCTAGGCCTCTTCCATCATAACCCATCTAAGTTAAAAGCTTCATACCAATACCTTTGGTATGCTTTTCAAAAGCTACAAAATATGTGTTATCAACATTAGCTAAAAGAGTAGAACTAGAAATGCTTATTACCACCTTTGACCTATGACCCATATTTTATGCTCAACTAGCATCTTATTTTTCAGGTACTAGTATGATTGAATTTGCAATTAGGAGAGGTTTTAAACTCAAATATTTGGATAATTAATATCCCCTGGGAACGGTTTGGCATAATCCACTAATAAAAATCTCCTTAGAATATTCAAAAGAATTGTTGATCAAAATCAAAGAAAATGGCACAATGCTTTAATATTTGCTCTATGGGCTGATAGGATAACTTAGAAGGCCTCTATAGGCACTTCTCCATTCAACTTAGCATATGGGAAGGAAGCCATCATTCCATCACATTTAGCTCTTTCCTCGTTAGCCCTAGTTCAATTTATTGAAGAAACACCTTCTTCTTCCTTACAATTAAGAAATTCAAAAATCCTAAAACTAGAAGAAGAAAGGGAAAAGGCCAAACTCACACACACCAAACATCAACAGATGATGAAAGCTTCTTTTGATGCAAGTTTAGTCACACAAAGATCCTTCCAAGTTGGAGATCTAGTTCTCAAGTAGGACAAAGCACAGGAAGAAAAAGGGAAACATACCAAATTTCAAAAATTATGGCTTGGTCCATTTTAGATTGTTGAACAGATAAGCCCATCTACATTTATAATTCAAGATTTATCAGGAAAGAGAGATTCTCTTCCTATAAATGGGATCATCTTAAAGAAATTCTTTTCTTAAAAAAAATAAAAAAAATTGTAAAAAATTACCTCCATTTTACATCCCGCCACAATTTATTTTTCCTTTACAAATTTTGTTAATAAAAATGTTAAATAGTACCCTATTGACTTTTCAAACATCTCTTGAAGTTATTTTTCATTTTTTCATTTTAAAGGTAGAAATTTTTAAAGAAGTGGTTACCAAAATTGAAAACTAGATAAAAATTATATAACTCTAAAATTTTTCCATTAAGTTGTGAAATCTTTTAAAAACCTCAAAAATTATATCCTTTTACTCTAATTTCAGTCAAAAAGGTTATCCTTAAAAATTAAATATTGTCTTACGACTAAAGCACTTTCAACTCGGATTTTTCATCCAAAACTATTTAGGATTCAATGATCCTCCCCATCCATTAAAAATAGAATTTTTAAAGTGTAATTCTAAAATATAATAAATCTAAAAATATAAGAGGTCTCATCACGAGCCTGCTACCATGATCATAGGGAAACAATTAAACTAACATTACCATACTAAAGACCAAATCAGGGTAATGACTCATGATTTTCCAATTATAAGACAAGGGTTCTCATCACGAGCCAACTTATTCAGTTTGATTATTACCAGTGAATGGCATTGTCGTTATCTGGTCACCAAACCAGGACAATGGATTTTTAACATCAGTTAAAACAAAAAAGAAAAGAAAAGAAAAATAAACTTACCTCTAATTATTACACCATTAAATGGATGGGACACTGTATTGTTGTTGGTTAAAAGGTAACCTCGTCGAGGCTATGAACGCTTTCTGGCAGCAGTGGCTCTACCTATGACAAATGAGTACGCTATAAACTAAGTCGTAAAAGGCCTCCTACTTTATTTTTATAAACTCATTAATGACTAAAACAAGTAAATAGGTGTTTTTCATTCACGAAAGGTTTTTAAAAGAAATTTCAATTTAATGAGTTTTATAATCAAAGTAATTTTATTTATCTAAATATTTCGAAAAGTATTTTCCATTTCCTAAATTATTTTTATTGGATCTTTGAAGAAATTCGTCATTTAGCAGAGATAATTGGTTCTTCGAGTGAATCGCCAATTTGTGTACTATTCAACAACCCCCATGTTAATATATTATAAATTTCCTATGAAATTTATTATATTAAAATAGGGACCCTTTAATTTTAAAAAAGCCTTTGATTTTATTTCTTTTTAAAAAACCAAAAAATTAAAAAATAGAAAACCAACATAAAAATTGTTAATAAAATCCCATAACCAAAGTTTAATACTTAGACTTTTTAATTAAAACCCAAGTATTAAACCTTGATTATCCAAAAAAACAAATTTTAAATATCCCCTAAGGCTAAAACTATACTTAGGCTTAAAAAACCTTAAGTATTAAATAATAAAGGGTTATTTAAATAATCAGAGTTTTTTTTAAATTCCCGAAGGTCAAAATCTTTATAAAATCTGACTCGCCGCTTCCCCGCATCGCAAAAGTTCCATAAGGCAAATACCCCTCCGCCAACTCCATTACAATTGTGATATCACCTCAGACCTGATGAGAAAGTTAATGCAATTCATAAAATTCCCCACATATGCTAATCACTATAACCCAGGCTTAATTCCATACCCCATTACAATTACAATATTCATCAACTGGCTCGACCGCCTATTTAAATCTGTTGAATAAAAATACTGCATCTAGGACATCGCAAGATCCAAAAGCTTAAGACCTAACTCTAGTCCACTCCTCCAATTGCAATATGTGATATAGCTAGACCTGTCGGGATTATTCACTGCAATCCATAAATTCCCACGTCTATGGCTATCACAGTTACCAAAGGGTCCTACCTCATGCCTTAACCGATTTCAATATGCAATATTCAAACCGGACCCAGTGAGACTATACAATCCAGTCCATAAACTCCTCTGTGTCCACATCTATCACAAATCGCAAGTATTCGAGACTTAAATCATATTCCTCCTCTGCTCCGAACTCTAATTGAAATAATACAAAAATCTCGACTTGTCTTGTAAAAATAAATGGCTCAAATCTAATCTTCCCAAATTAATGATAGAGAAGATTTTGGATCCCCCTGCACTCAATTTAAGTTTCTCAAAGGGGGAGGTCTGAAAAGTGTTTTCTTCATCTAGCCCTATATCTACGTGTCACTTCCTTGTTCTTTTGGACTCCTCTCTTCACAAGCTACTTACCACTTCGAACGCCCTCCACAAAAACTGCTAAGCCTCTCCTTTTCATCAACATCTATTTTGCGATTTGCAATAAGACCATAAATTCCGCCTCTCTTATCACAAACCTCATATTGGGTGTGAACATGCGAGGAGTTCAATTTTAATCTATGCACCTGATGAATCCAATGGTGGACGTCCTCCTCATCTTATAGCTCAAATGAGGAGATATAATAACCCATTGAATTTTGATGGAAATCATTCATGATGCACACCAGCCACATTTCCTCCTCCACATGCCAACTTAGTTGTCACCTCACCATTGATGTCATAATATGGAAATTCTTAAATGTTTCATATTCCATAATTTTTTTAAAAATATTTCAATCATACTTCTTTTATAGGATTTCTATTTGCAAAAAAATGGTTGCTCTACTACTGTAATTAACCCATCTATTTAGTGATTCTAACTTGTAGTCATTGGTTTGAATTTACATATATATTTATCATTTCTAACATATTTATTCTTCCAATTTCTATCCAGATTTAGGAGTTTCACCCTATTTTGAAACTTATCCTCCATGGCCAACTCTACAATTTGGCCCCCATAATACTACTTTTAAAGTGATGTTTTGTTAAATCTACGTCTCTGGAAACTTATCTTTTGGATATCATCCAACCAATTCTCATATCTAGTTGAATCATTGAGGATTTTACCATTTCCTCTTTGTGTGGAATTTTTTCAAGTAGTTTCCCTGTAATTTGTAAGTTGTCTTTAGCAAGTAAATTATGACCCATATAGCCCAAATGTAACCTTCACTCTAATACCACTCTATAACACCCCTAGCCACACACTAGGGTATATTACTATATATACAAAACAAAACTTTGAAAATTATTCCTTAAATTTGACTCATATAATCACTATCCTACATTATTGATGCATTCTATCATGCAATGTAACATATACATGACCATGAAAGCATAATAAACATATAAAAATTCATTGACCGTGGGATACATGAAATAACATAGTGAATAACATGTAAATATAATTAGTGTTAGAAAATTAGATATTACAAAGCAATGGAGCACATAAAATATTGCAGAAATATAAACACGTAAAGCACATAAAACAAGAGAGACATAGATATACATGGTTCACCCAATTTGGGCTACATGCACGGAGAAACAACCATTCCTTCCTTTTATATTATTCAACAAAATGAAGAGATACAACCTACATCATATCCGTTGTAATTCCCTCTTCACTCTCACACAATATCCTCTCTCTTTCTCACTTAGAATACACATCTCTACATAGAGGCAATACAGTTCCTTCATATATAGTGAGGGGCTGCCTTCTAGGGAAAAAAACCCTAAATTAAACATAATTTCCAACGTCATATTTCCACCTAATGAACGACCCAAATTGACTACGAAATTACAACATTTTACAAGGAAATTTTACATCTATTTTTAGCTTTAGGGGCATTGCCCCTAATCCCCTGTCGGGGGGGCGCCTCCAAAAAATCATTGTCGACCCCCCCTGGACCCCTGGTGGGGCACATAAATAGGAGGCATTGCCACCACATTACGAAATGGGGTCCAATGCGGTGATACCTTTGAGTAAAGAAGATAATCAAGCTCCACAAACAACAATTAGAAACATTTATCTTTCCCAAATGAAGCACAAAATGGCTACAGGCCTCAAATGTTCCACCCAGCCATAAACTATGCTGCTCACAATCTCTTAGAAGTGGATCAATCCCAAGTTAGTGTAGGTTTTAACCCCATACAAAAGTTACCTGCATACAAATTCTAAAACACAGAAAAATAAACATTGCGAGAGAATAACACATAAAACACATATACACAGAGATTTTCCCCTAGATCCCAAAACCGGGACTATCAGCTTGATTTTTCATTATGTTCCTTTCAATGTTACAACACATATTTATACATGCCGAAGCATCCAATAGCATGGACGAAAAACCATCGTGTCCAAAACCATGGACTGAAAACCATCGCGTTCAAAACCATGTGTGAAAAATCATGCACAAAACCATAGGTAGGTCCGCCCAACCTAATATAGGGTCCAAAAACAAAATTTCCCGGGGCGTTGTCCCGGACCCCATAAAGTGGGGTTACCTACACCCCTCAAATCCCCTGTGACTCCCCCTGCTATGCAATGAAGGGGGAATCCGCCCCCCTTCTAACCCCCTTGTTAACTACATGGGCTAGTCGTGGAAAGAATATAACACTACCCAACATTCTCCCACTTGTTGTTTTCTTTCCACAGGGGGCCACAAGAGAGCTTAGTCATTTATCCAACCCTGCAACGCCCATTGTTCTCTACACCAAGAGAACTTCTCATAGCTCACAGATTTTGTCAATGTATCTGCAGTATTCTTCAAAGTGTCCACCTTTACCAGCAACACCTTTTTGTCTTCTATCATATCCCTCACAAAGTGATACTGAACATCAATGTGCTTTCTCTTTAAATGATATGAAAGGTTCTTTGCCAAGAAAATTGCACTTTGGCTGTCATAGTCTATCCTTATAGCTCCCTGTACTAACCCCATACTTGAACACAATCTCTGCAACCAAAATTCTTCCTTGCTTGCATGAGTGGCTACCATGCATTCTACCTCTGTAGTTGATAGTGCCACTAGATATTGTTTCTTACTCATCCCACTGACTGCACCTCCAAATAGGTTAAACACACACCCACTTGTAGATCTTCTTTGATCCAGATATCCAACCTAGTCTACATCAACAAAGCCACTAATATCCAACACTCTGCCCAATCCTGGTCTTCCTTGGTAGCACAAACCATAATCACCATTGCCACACAAATCCCTGAAAACTTGCATCATTGTTGTCCAATCTGATTTTGACATAAACCTGCTCAATACGCCCACTGCATGTGCAATGTCTGGTCTAGTACAGACCATCGCATACATCAGGCTACCGACTTCACTTGCATATGGAACACGGGACATGTCCTCTTCCTCTTCTTATGTCTTGGGACAATATTCAACAGATAACTTTACACCTATAGGAATAAAAACCTTCACCAGTTTACTATCCTGCATATTAAACCTCTGCAATATTGTCTCGACATACTTCCTTTGGTTTAACAAGAGCTTCCTCTTTGTCTGACCTCTTTTAATTTCCATGCCCAAAATATAGTTTGCAGCACCAAGATCTTTCATGTCAAATTTGGAGGACAAATGGGTCTTCAAATCCTAGATAATTTCTTTGTCATTTCCAACTAGCAACATATCATCCACGTACAAGACCAGATAAATAACATGGTCACCAATTAATTTAAAATACACATAGTGATCTGCTTTGCTTTTGGTGAAGCCAAGTCCACACATAAATGTATCAAATTTCTGATATCACATCCTTGGCGACTGTTTTAACCTTACAAAGACTTTTTTAACTTGCATACCAATTCTTTCTTACCATTCACCACAAAGCCTTCAGGTTGCTTCATGTAGATCTCCTCTTCTAGATCTCCGTGAAGAAATTTTGTCTTCACATCCATCTGTTCTTGTTATTGGGAAAACTAGTGTCCATTTAGAGCTGCTAGTCCCACTAAGATGGGTAGCTATCTTATAAACAAACAAACTAAAGTTACTTGTGCTTTCCTTTATGAGAGATAGATGAGAGAGAAGCAGAGAGTACCAACCTCAGTCTTTTGCTTGGCTCCTTGCTTATTTCCTCCCTCCTTTGACAGAGCTTCGCCACTCCTTCCTTACTTGTCCTACTTCAAAGAACACCTGTAGAGTCAAAGCAGCATAATACCATCAAAGCATAGAGATTTATAACCATAAACAATATAGGATCATATGTATATTAACCATACAAATGCATATATCAATACAAGATTCAGAAATATACAAGAATATGGAGGAAAACTCAAATAGCTTTATTGATAGAAGTAGTAGAAGGGAGGATTACAACCAAGCTGTCTGATCCAACGACATCCTCCCAGCATGAAAGCCCTCTTCACCTCATGAAAAGCTAGATCACCCAACAATACAATGTTGCACAGAGAAATCAACAACACTTCCTTACAAAATACAAAATTCCAGCCTCTGGATCTCTAAGATGAGGGATCCATATATACATGTTTGCAAGTGGGTGAGTCAGCTTCTGGGATTTTGATTAGTGTCATTTCACTGAGAGTTCTCGGTTCCACTTGGAGATTTCATGATCTCTTACTCATCCCTAGGCCAATTCAAAGAGGCAAGTGTCATATGAGCAGTTTCTAGAAGATTCTATGGGTTTCCACCTAGCAAACTGCCTCTGCCATTTGTCTACTCTCACCCATCGCACTCTATAGAAGGGATTTTCAGTATGCATCGCACCCCCCATGTGCAATAGGTGAGATGCATCACACCTTGACCATGCAACAGGTGAGATGGTCCAGTTTTGACCAATTCCGAGTAGTGTTTCAGGGAGAACTTCTGCGAAATGATGCAATCAACTGACCTTGTTCCTTTAGGGTATGAAACAACACTTTTAGGCGTTTAGAAGCCCTTGGTTTATGGACATATGTGATTGGGGTTGCAGTGCCCAAATATGTCTATAACAGTTGCCCCCTAAAGCATGAGGTCATAAATCTTCTGATGTCGAGTGAAATGCTTGATCATGAGGATCCAAAGTTTTTCGAACTGGAAGGCGACCTATAATAAGATACAATACAATACATTATCTTCATAATATTTTCATGATCTAACTGAGGCGGGCATTCCCATGCTCAACTTTTATAAATTCATTTTCATGTACATAGGACAGACAACCGTCTGTGTGGCAGACTGATGATTCTAGTAGAGCCATCATCCCTTAGTTTGGATGATTATCTGTGTAGTTGTGATGTACATTTGATGTCTTTATTTTCCTGAATATATCGCAACCCATATGGATGAAACTAGATCTGGGGTCTTCAAACTCATTCAATCTTTTCTCGAAGTACAAGTCGATCCACATGAAAATATGTTCTCGTGTCGAACATGGAAAGACATCGTCGATTACCAGCCAATGATGTAAGTTGTTAACAGGCACGAGAGGAATCATCAATAATGATGATGACCCTCAAGGTACTGCAGTACAATTCACGTGGTGTGAATACATGAGCCAATGTCGAACACCACACAAAATCTTTCAGTCGAAGGCCATTGATGTATACCTATCGCCGGAAGTGAGAAACTTGCCATTGAGGCATGCAAGCTTCAAAGTACTGAAAGGGTTGTTCCTAAGTCGACTTCTTGGGTAATGAGCTGATGTCAACAAGAAGTGACCCGTCGTAGGAGGGCCTTAATGAATCCCATATCTATGACACGAAATGGAGCAAATGATTTTGTTGAGGTGAAAACGATCTGATGATACAAGGTTCAGGGTGGTGGTCATGAAAGAATGAAGCGTGAAGGTATTTTTGCAGATGGGATGTTAGCTAGGTTGGTGAATTCTCTAAGCAACTTCTCTTGAACATATCGGCTACACTGAAATGGATTGGTAGCATTAACCCCAAAAATGGATGGTACAGAGGACCAATGGTGATATGACTGGTGAACGGAATAACCCAATCCGACTCAATCATGGTGATGGAGTGAAAGTGTCATGTTCAAGAGCAACCTGCTACCAAGAAAGTTCTTCAAGTTTTCTTCCCAATTTTTCCCTAGTCATTTCTGACCAGTAACTCTTTATTTTTGTCAAGCTTGAGGAGGATAACATATGCTTGTTCTATAATTTTCCCTTCGGGAAAACCTGTCGCTATGTTTTAGTGAGCCTAGTGACAATGAAACTCACTCTTCTCTGCATGGACAAGTTTGTCACTATTGTTTTAACAAGTTTAACGACAAAGATAACTCGGTCCTTTTCAATTTTAGAGAGTCTAAAAAGAGATGGAAAGGAAACTCCAGTAATCCTTTTTCGTAGTATAATCCCTTAAGTCCGAAAAAGTATAAAATAATATGAAAGGGATGACTTTTCTGATCACTTTAACGAGCCGAAAAATACAAGTGCTCGATCTTTTCGTGTAATGATCCCTCAAGTTCAAAAAGATTAAAATCTAGAGGAGTGATGGCACTTCCAATCACTTTAACGAGTTGGAGAGGCCAATTTCTTGGCAATATTTTTATATTTTACGAGTCCAAAAAGAGCTTAAAAGAGACTCGTCTTTGAGGAACGAGTGATATTTTCGGGTACTAGCTGGTTCCAGGTAAGTTTTGGAACTTTTCAATCATGGCAGTGTAAAGAATATGGCTAACAAGATCACTCGTCGCAGTTGTTCCTCAAAAGGGGTAAAAAATCAAGTAGAGGCATATGATTGGCTAAAAGTGGAGGTGATGGTAAGAACACGACCAAGGCTCAAAAGCTGATAGCAATGCGATCACCAAGGTTATTTACCGAAAGGTGGGTTCATTTTTTAATGAGCTTAAACTCTGGGGGAACATGTGCTGATTGCTAGGTTTAATTTTAACGAGCTTGAACTTCACGAAAACCTGCTCATTCCAGTCATATAATAAGGATGTCTCTCATCAGTAGGTTCATTTTTTAGGGAGCTTGCCCCATTCATAACTTTGCTCTAGAGCCTTTTGTATGCAAGCTAAGAATTTCTTGCATTAGCAAGATTGTTCCATCCACATAGCAGACAAAACACTTCCTTGGCGATGTCCATCGAAATAGACAAAGGTGATTGTTGTCAGTGCCAATCACATAACCTTTGATGAGGGAATCCTTTTCCAGTCTACTTCCATTTTCCTAAACGGACAGCAGAGTCAAACTAGTCATATATCCTCCACGGAAACCTACCTTATAACTGGGGTCTTCCTGTCGAAGCAGACTAGGGCGCATGCCTTCTGGGTTTAGTCACAATCACCGAATCACTCACGATCATCAGGTGGACGGACTAGAGATTGATGGGACATTTCTTGTGTGAAAAGACCAGTTAGGGATGGCACTTGACTAGTAGCTACATTTGAATGGGGGAATGTAAGCTGGTCTACGAGCTAGACCGTTATGCCTTCATGCAGGAAACACATCACTCAAAAGAGTGAGGAAACAATAGCTCCCATGCTATAAATGTACTCATGCCCAAGGAGTAGATTGTAATCTAATGGCCCTTGGACTACCATCACATTCAGATAAATGGTTTTCCTTCTCAAAGTTATAAGCAATTTTGGAAGGATCCCTAATGGTTGACTGGTTCCTTTGTTGAAGCCTGACAAATTTCGAATCTCACACAGAAGCGATGGAGAACCAAGCGCTTTCCACGTAGTGGAGGAAAGGATACTCACGAAAGCCCCTTCATCTATGATAGTACCATCCATGATCACTCTGTAAGCTTGTACTATGATCTAGAATGGTAAATTAGATGGTAGGCAAGGTCTCCCTAGTAGATTCCAATCAAAGGAAATGACTAGATTGCTTGGAGGAGGGACTGAATAGACAACCAGATGAATCTCTAATGAACTTCCTTCCTATGGTAAAGGAATGGGTAGATTTCCCCCAGGTTCATTGGATTCTGTTTTAACAAAAAGAATTTGAACGCTGTCGTTCTCATTCTCTTTTATGGTTGTGTCATCTGAAGGTAGATCTTCTGAAGACAAGACTGGGCTGACTGCAGTCTCAACCTATTAACTTTGGTCCTGTGTGGATTCAGAAGGTTTATCTTCAATGATAGATGCTTCGACCGACAACAAAGGTGTGTCAGTCACATTTTCAACTAGTGATGGACTCGGCAAGAGTTTCTTGTATCTAGGAGGAAGCCGTAGCGATAAAGCAGGACAGTCATCCAAGACTCTTTTAGCTTCATCTAGGAAGGGACAACGGTGGAGGGCATGATCACCTTCACACAGTCTACAAGGAAATTTAGATCTTCCTTTTTGTCCATTGACTTCGTTTTCACTAATTGACAATGTACTTTCAACATGATCGTTAGAGGTTGAGGACACCAGATTGTGCAAGTGTGGAGACCAGTCCCTTAAGATCCGTGGGATGTAAGGAAAATCTCGATGATAGTGGTCTCCTTTGCAAATGACACATGGAGATTTAGGTTTGGATGGTGCAGTGTGTGGATTTTCGCCAAACAATGCATGGTTGCCCCCTTTTATCGTTGGCTTCTTCTTCTTCTTCTCCTTCCCTTTCTTCTTCTTCTCAGTTACTTGGTTTTTAGTTTCACTAGCTTCACCAAGCGAAGAGGAAGAAGGAGAGGGAGAAACAAATGAAGTATAAGGTTGGGGGGTAACTCTAGTATCATCTGGTTGTTGATTTGATTGCTCAGGAATCACGGTGTTTTGAATGACAGAGGTAGAGAAAAGCAATACTGGCAGGCCAATTATAAGCCCTGGAAGGGACAATGTAGCCATATGAGGTGCACCAACTTCTCCCCAAGAGGATAAGGGACTAGGATTCCCCACAAGGGGAAATCCCTTATTGGTGCACTCCATTTTCTCAACCTAAGACCAACGAGGGAACAGTGATGGTATTCCGATTAAAATAAATTTTATGACGCTTTGACACAACTTGCTTTTTCAATTTTTAAGAGTCGAGAAAAAGCTAAAGATGACTCTAGTCGCCTTTGATTTTTAATGAGCCTGAAGTGACAAGTGCTCAAATGGACCTTTTCTTTTAAGGAGTCTAAACAGGAACGAAAGTGACTACTCTGGAAATCTAGACAGAGGGATTACCAAAACAATCACAAAACTACAGAATACTTTTTACAGTACATCAGTCAATCTTCCTGAATGCTATGTTCAGTGCATTACGGTCGATAGGGCGGGAGACACAGCTTCCTAAGGATAAAGGATGTAGCCTATTGTGGTCTCCCAATATATACTCGACGGTACATGGGAGCACAAGTCTGTACTGTCACTTGTTGTCTCAAAGAGGAGGAATCACCCAACCTACGATGAAAGCGATAGTTACCAGGCTTTACGATGCCGGAATACATCTCTAGCCTAGACTTCTAGATGTTGTGCATTAGGTTCCAA
>APFE030288378.1:21787-51682 GCA_000404065.3 Pinus taeda | reverse complement strand
CCTTTAAGGTTCACCATGTGATGTAGATATACAATTCCTAAATATGCAATCTAAGATGATAAATAGTCATTTACTTTCTTTTTGCAATGAAAATCCTAGCTACTAAGGAAAGAGAAATGAAATTCTTTCAACATAGAGCAAAGAGCACACACTAGATGCACTTTTCTTAAATCAATTTCAGCATGCAGTCTAAATGCAAATGCACATGCATGTATTGTTTTTTCAGTTTCCTTAATGTGAGAATGACAAAAGAAAACTAAGTACAGATCTGAACTATCTTCTTTCAAAGCAATAGTACTAATAATTTTCTCTTCAAAAAATGAAAGGAAGGCTAAGACGACACTTTGTGATTTCGAATTCAAAAAACGAAAGGAAGGCTAAGGCAACACTTTGCGATTTCGAATTCAAAAAATGAAAGGAAGACTAAGACGAAACTTTGTGATTTCGAATTTAAAAGTGCTTTAGACAGTTGAAATACTATTAATTCAAATCAAATATAATGGCAATAGTGTAATCGACTATCTAAAAGAGGAATGCTTTACAAAACTCTTTTTCTTGATTGAAAATGACACTTGCGACACTTTCAAATCAAAAGACGACAGTTCGATTAAGCTACTATTTGCAAAGGAGAACTGTAAATGATGAAAAATACATAAAAAAAAAAAAAAAAAAAACAATTCCTTATTAGTGGAGGCTGAATAATGCAAAGGAAGATGGTTTCGACAGTGGTATACTAATTATAGACAACAAAACTACTAAATAAAGCCGAAGACAATGAAGAAAAACCAAAATCTGGAGGTAGAAACAGTCTTACCCAATCATCGCACCTGTAACACAGGGAAACATGGATGCATCTCACCTACAACACACAGGAGGTGCGATGCATCCAGGTTGCCAATGAGAGACAGTGCGATGGTCCAGGGATGAGGCTAAGCTTGGTTTTCACTCATAGTTTGCAACTAAGTTTGGGGATTTAGGCTGAGCGAATGATTGTCAGTAAACACAAAGTATAGGGGCTGATCTAACGAGGTTATTTGAGCTACCACCAGGGCACTTAGGATGTTTGCAAGTCATATGTTCAGTTCATAAACTAACCCAGAGATTGACTGAAGTAGCGTTGATCTACTTTGCAGTTGCATAGCAAAAGTAGTTCGAAGGCTAGCTGGCTTAACTTCAAGCTTTGTCTGTAGTTTATAAAGCAAACAAATAGAAACAAGCAAACAAACTATTCGCTCCCGAGTGGAGTCATCATTTTGTTATCGGGAAAACTAATGTCCATTCAGAGCTTCTAGCCCCACTAAGATAGGTAGCTATCTTAGAAACAAACAAACTAAAGTTACTTGTGTTTTACTTTATGAGAGATAGATGAGAGAGAAGAAGAGAGTACCAACCTCACTCTTTCGCTTGGCTCCTTGCTTGTTTCCTCCCTCCTTTGACAGAGATTCGCCACTCCTTCCTTACTTGTCTCGCTTCAAAGAATACCTGTAGAGTCAAAGCAGCATAATACCATCAAAGCATAGAGATCTATAACCATAAACAATATAGAATCAGATGTATATTAACCATACAAATGCATATATCAATACAATATTCAGAAATATACAAGAATATGGAGGAAAACTCAAATAGCTTTATTGATAGAATTAGTAGAAGAGAGGATTACAACCAAGCTATCTGACCCAGCGCCATCCTCCCAGCATGAAAGCCCTCTTCACCTCATGAAAAGCTAGATCACCCAACAATACAATGTTGCACAAAGAAACCAACATCACTTCCTTACAAAATACAAAATTCTAGCCTCTGGATCTCTGGGATGAGGGATCCATATATAGATATTTGTAGGTGGGTGAGCTAGCTTCTGGAATTTTGATTAGTGTCATTTCACTGATAGTTCTTGGTTCCACTTAGAGATTTCATGATCTCTTATTCATCCCTGGGCCAATTCAGAGAGACAAGTGTCATATGAGCAGTTTCTAGAAGATTCTATGGGTTTCCACCTAGCAAAATTCCTCTGCCATTTGTCTACTCTCACCCATCGCACCCTATAGAAGTTCTTTTCAGTATGCATCACACCCCCCGCGTGCAATAGGTGAGATGCATCGCACCCTGACCATGGAGCAGGTGAGATGGTCTAGTTTTGACCAGTTCTGAGCAGTTTTTCAGGGAGAACTTCTGGGAAATGATGTAATCAGTTGACCTTGTTCCTTTAGGGTATGAAACAACAATTTTAGGGGTTTGGAAGCCCTTGGTTTATGGACATATTTGATTGGGGTTGCAGTGCCAAAATATGTCTATAACAGTTCTACCTCAAAATCAAAAGCAGCAGCAACAGATAAAAGTAATCTAATAGAAGTTACATTGTTAATAGGAGAAAAAATATCACCAAAATAAATTCCTGACACCTGGGAATAACCTTTTGCTACCAACCGAGCTTTGTATTTCTCCACCTTTCCTTCCACATTTGTCTTCTTCTTGAACACCCATTTGCTACCAATGGGTTTCCTTCCAGCTGGCAAATCCAGCAGATCCCAAGCCTCATTTTTGTGCAAAGATATCATTTCATCAACCATGGCCTCTTTCTAGAGTTTTCCATCCTCTGAATCTACTGCTTCCTTCACATTTCTGGGATCATCATCAGTAATAGATAAAGCAAAATTTGAACAGAAAGCAGATAGACTATACTTTTCTGACTACCTTCTTTCTCGAACTGATCTTCTCACACCTGGAGTTTGTGGCTCTTCATATTCTTATTCCTCCTCTGTTGTAGAGTTTGATTCTTCCTCCTTTAGCTCAAACTCTATCTTCTTAGGTTCCTTTAGTTGGACTTCATGTTTAATAACATTTTTCACCTCTCTGAACACCACATCTTGGTTGTACACAACCTTCCTTGTTACTTGGTTCCAAAGCTTATAACCCTTTAAACCATCCTTATACCCAATAAAGATGCACTTTTCGAATTTACTATCCAACTTGGTTCGTTTCTCCTTTGGAACATGTACATATGCATCACATCCAAATACCCTCAGATATGAAAGAGAGGGTTTCTTAGCAGTCCATATCTCTTGTCGAGTCTTATCCTCGATCGCTGATGAAGGTGATCTGTTGACTAGGTGACATGTTGTTTCCACCGCCTCTGCCCATAATTCCTGTCCTAACCCAACACCACTGAGCATGCTTCTTGCCATTTCCATCAACGTCTTGTTCATTCTTTCTACAACTCCATTTTTCTGACGTGTATATGGAGTATTCTTTTGTTGTGTTATATCACACTTCTTACAGAATTCTTCAAATTCCTTACTGCAAAACTCTCCACTGTTATCTGTCCTCAACACCTTTATCTTCTTCTCCGTCGGGTTCTCCACCAAAGCCTTGAATTATTTAAACCTGTCAAAGACTTCAGATTTCTTCTTAAGGAAATATATCCATGTATTCCTTGAGAGGTCATCTATAAATGATACATAGTACACAAACTTACCCAATGGTGGAACCTTCATAGGTCCAAACACATCACTATGCAAAAGCTCTAATATCTGTTTCGCCCTCTTACCACCAGAGGGGAAACTCACTCGATTCTACTACCCATATACATAATTCACATAAATCAAAATCCAGAGAGCTATTACTCATACCTTCTACCATACCTTTTCCATGAAGTATTCGAAGGCCCTTCTCTCCAATATGTCTAAGCCTTTGATGCCACAGCATGGTCTTCTCTCCAGAGACCACTAGATTTTCTGCTCCACTTTCAGGAACCATGGAATTGTTGAACTCATCAATAATAGTGCTACCTTGCAGCTTATACAGAGTTCCAATTCAAACTCCCCACATCAATACCAGTGCCCCCCAAACCATTTTGGAGGTATCCTTCTCGAACACTATTTTTACACTTGCATCATCCAACTTACTTACAGAAATCAGATTTCTGGCTAATGCAGAAATATGCAGAACACCCGGAAGTGTTCTAACCCTTCCACCTTGCAACTTCAACTTTACTTTTCCGCAACCAACAATTCTAGCCCTCTTGTCACCCCCCAAGAAGACATCACCACCATCATATTTATCATACTTGCAAAACCACTCTCTATGGGGAGTGAAGTGAAAGGATGCACCTAAGTCAATCAATCATGCCTCGTGATCTACATGTGTACTTGAGGAAGCCAAATACACATTCCCACCTTCATCTAAAGTGGTTCTCTCCTCTGCAGAAGGAGAATCATCAGATCCCTTTCCTTTATCAGGAGATTTAGATTTACAATCCCTTTTGTAGTGCCCTTCCTTTCCGTATTTCCAGCACACCACCTTTATAGGTTTTCCTAGAGATTTAGATCTCCTGCTAGATTTAGATGTCCCACTCGATGACTTATTTTTTTTTCTATTTTGGGACCATCCTTGTACAGACAAGGCATCACCATTCTGGCTCTCCATATTTTTCTGTCTCATCTCCTCCATCAGCAAGGATGAGACTATTTCATCAAACTGTAAGGTAGTTGTATTGCTACCTATTGTAATAACCAGACTATCCCACGAATTTGGTAGAGAACACAACAAACTCATGCACTTATCTTATCTGAAATTTTAAGATCAACAGACAATAACTGAATTACCACATGTATTAAATTCGTTCAGATACTCTGTCACCGAGTCTCCATATTTCATCCTCAGGTTATACAGGTTTTTCCACAAGAACAATTTATTCACTAGAGACTTAGATTGGTACAAAGTCCCTAACTTGTCCCACAAAGCCTTAGTCGTAGCTTCCCCTAATACATCAGCAATACTAAATCTAAGACACACAATCGTATTGTGCTATTTTCCTTCTGATCTAACTTCTTCCATTCTTCATCAGATACTCTCGTTGGTTTAGCACCTGGATCTACCACAATCCACTGATCTTTATCCACCAATAGATCTTCCATCTTGAGTTTCCACAACTCAAAACTCTCACCATTAAATTTTTTGATCTCTATCTTTCCACTGCTCACCATCTTCTTTCACCACTAGAATTGATCTCGCAGATCTCCCACTGAACAGGGTTTACCACAGGCCCGAGCGAAACCCCTCAACAACAAAGGCATACCCTTGAAGCCAAAACAGCTCTGATACCAAATGTAGGTTTTAACCTCGTACAGAAATTACCTACATATGAATTCTAAAACACAAAAAAATAAACAATGCGAGAGAATAATGCATAAAACACATACACACAAAGATTTTCTCTTGGATCTCAAAACCAGGACTACTAGCTTGATTTTTCATTATGTTCCTTTCAATGTTACAATACATATTTATACATGCCGAAGCATCCAATACCATGGACCGAAAACCATTGCGTCCAAAATCATGGACCGAAAACCATCGCGTTCAAAACCATGTGCGAAAAATCATGCACAAAACCATAGGTAGGTCTGCCCAACCTAATATAGGGTCCAAAAACAAAATTTTATGGGGCACTGCCCTGGACCCCATAGTGTGGGGTTACCTACACCCCTCAAATCCCCTATGACTCCCCCCGCTACGCAATCAACGCAACAAAGGGGGGGCTCCACCCCCCTTCTAACCCCTCGATTAACTATGTGGGCTAGTCGTGGAAAGAATATAACACAACCCAATAGTTAGGGCTATGAATTCATTGAGGGAAAAACATACCTAAGCTAGTTATGGTCCATAAATAAACCGACATAATAAAAACCAAGGTACTTAACTCTAGTAACCTCCTGCCAACAATATCTCATCGCTGATCAACCTATACTGCCCAGGGTATTGCATCCCCTTCTCTATTTATCCAATCCATAAGTATATTCCACTACCCTTCCAGGGTTTCCAACCCAAGGCAGCTAAGGATGTCTCAAATCCTTGTGACTTCTAGGAGTTCCAACTTTCTGTAGGAGTCTCAAGGTATATCATTGGACTCACACTAGGGAAACCTATCTCCATACCCAACTCCTCCTAGGATCAATGGTGTGTTCATGTCATGAGGTCACACCCTTCTCCCCCTCTAGGATTCCAGTCACCAACGTACATCAAAATGAGGGAATACAACAAAACTCTCACTTGTTCATGTTCCTTTTTTAACAACTGCCTCTCAAAGAAGTCACTTTAATGACTTATGATAAAATATATGAAATTTTGACTTTAAACTCATCTTAATAATGGGTTAACCCCCCCGAGGGTTAAGCACCTCATTATTGTTAGCTCTTAGCACCCTTTCCCACCCATGGAGTCTTAACCCCCCAAACTCTCTTTTCTAACTTGGCCTATAGTAGCAATGTATTTTATTAATGATTGTGTGATTACATACTTATGTAACTAGGATAATTGGCCTTCTAGCACATAGACTCATTGGCCAAGAATCGCAGAGGGATTCTAGACTCAAAAGATATAAACAAAGGCACACACGCCTAAGACACATACATATACATGGGCACACAGGCCACAAAACATTTCTTGATTCACTAGCATAAGCATGATATGTAAAATACATGTAGGGGTCATCCTTGGGATGTTACATGAGAGAGAAAGAGAGAGAGATAGGAAATGAGATACACGGCATGAAAAGTAGATATAATAGTTAAATATAAGTCTCTTTGGGGGCGAAGTCTCCTTTTACAATAGAAAAAATGTACAAGAAAGAGATGGTGCTAAAACTAGGTCTCCCCAATATATATATATATATATATATTAGATAAAGGGTACAATTACAATTCAATGATTTAGTTGACAACACTAATATAGCAATAGAAATATAACTCACTATCTAGGGCTTTGCATGATCCTTTCTCTGGGGATTAACATAGGAGTGAAAGTATGCCCTCTCACTAGCCACCAATAGGTTATTTCAAGTGATTAGGTTTTGTCTAAACATAATGTTGTCGTTACATGTTTAGGTCTTGAAATTGTATAAAAAAAATACTAAATTGATAACTTTAAGTATTATAAACCTTTACTTCATTGAAAAAATCACAAATCTCTTATGAATGAGACACATCCAAATATTTTTTTTTGATTATGATTCATATGGATAAAGGAAAATCTCACCCATAACATATAAACTTGTTAAAATTTTGCTATTTTATTTTATATATATAAGTGAGTTTGATACTTCAATAGCAACACTCTCATAAATAGGAGATAAAACGTACAATTAAAATCAAAGGGTTTAGTTGACAACATTAATATAGCAACATAAATATAACTCACTCTCTAGGGCTTTACATGAGCCTTTATCTTGGGCTTAACAAAGGAGTGAAAGTATTCCCTCTCACTAGCCACCAATAGGTTGTTTCAAGTGATTAGGTTTTGTATACACATATTGTTGCCATTACATGTTTAGGTCTTGAAATTGTATAAAAGAAATTGATAAATTGATAACTTTAAGTATCATAAACCTTTCCTATATTGAAAAAATCACAAATCTCTCATGAATGAGACACATTGAAATGATTTTTTTATGATTATGATTCATATGGATAAAGGAAAAGCTCAACCCTAACATATAAACTTGTTAAAACTTTTCTATTTTATTTTATATATTTAAGTGAGTTTGATATTTCAATAGTTTCACTCTCATAAACCAATCCCCTTGCGCCTATAATCAAAATAATTTAATTCCTTTATGCCACGAGCCTTTTCGAATTTCTCTCATTCAAGTGATCTACTCCCTTATGTCATTTACAAAAGGAAATTTAGAATAAAATGAAAATTTACTCGAAATGAAACCTTTTTTTAATCATTCCATTTACAACATGTCATGGCATTTTAGGTTTACAATTTAATAGTGACAAATAAGGATCCATAAATTAAGTGTTGATAATACAAGCAATGGTTGTTGCCAGTTAGAGAGGTGATTCCACACAAAGCACCAATGTGATGGACTAATGCCAAGAGAGTGTAATCATAGCTAGTTCATGTAATATATAAGTCCATTTACATAATCGGCTTGAATTTTTGTGTTTCAACCTTCAAATATAAATATACCATAAACACAATCCTTTACCATGGTTGTGGATGGTTATGGATGTTGGGCACTGATTGAAGTGTCGATGGATATAAGTTTTCTCCTCTTTCATGGTTAGCTCCTTGTGCATAGGCATGGTATATAGCGCTTCAAGTTTGGTTTTGGCATGGGGGAAGAGGACAAGGCAACCACCTAGTGCGATACCATGGGAAAAAGGGTGATCTCCCCCTCACAAGAAGAGGACAATGGGAATTGTGGTTATATTATTGTTGATTATTAGTCTAGGGACTCCAAAACTATTAGAAAAGAGGTAGATTAAATAAAATATAAAGTTATGAAAACTTAGACATTAAGGTTGATGTGGATATTAGGAAACTCATTCTTAACATTGGTTTCTCAAGGAGTAGATAATCAAAGTATACCAAGACTATAGACCTTTATCCATACGTAAAGGAATTAATCACCTATGGAATTAAGCAGTAGACAAAGGAGAGTGTTAATAGAATGTAGGTATTCAAAGGCTACACCAATTATACTCGTGCAACACCTTATGCAATGCCATTTGTGAATGAAGTTGGGAAGAAAGGAGGTTGTTGTAGAGGAACCAAAGAAAGTAGTCTAAAATAAGGAAGATTTTACAATGGAGCTAGAGGAAATAGGTCAGACTAGGAAAGTAGGAGGCACTCCTACCTTTGTGGACTCAACCTCATAGCACTAACCCCCATACCTATGTTTTATGGTGTTCTTTCCTTTCTCTATTTCTACAAGTTGCTTAGGTTATAGCTTATTTAGGAAAATGCTTCAAATTAGCAAAATATATACCATTTTTTGTTTACAATATATCACATAACTATTAAATAGGATTATATAGACCAATAGGATTGCTAATAGACATAAAATCAAAACGCATCTATATATTTTGGACTTTGGGTGGTAGGTAACCTCTAGACATTGCAATTTTATAATGAATATGAATACATATTATGCTAAAGTACCCAAAACATAGTGACAAATGAAGAATTTTTCATTATTGAGTAAGGTTCAATTTTTATGAAAGTTTTGTTTAGCAATATAAATTAGTTATGCAAGACTTAAGGTAGTTCTAAAATATGTCAATGACATATAGAGGAGAAAGCCCCATATTTTACAAAATATAAAACATCTATTAACTCCAAGTGATTATTACAATGATTATTTATAGATGTAATATTTAGAGTTATTTAGTGAAGTTTGTTCAGTAATTATTATTTTTATTAAAGCCGCCTTAATAATAATAATAATAATAATAGAGTAAGAAGCGGAACTGAAACAGGGTGGATATTTATACTACTTGAGCCAACAAAGTAGACCTGTTTTCAACATCACCTGCATCAATCGTTTCTAAGTTTGATGCGGTAGAGTCTTTCAAACAATTTACAGAGTTTCCTTAGCGACATTCAAGAGGATTACATCCGACTTTTGAGTGGCATAAAGCCATATAGCAAGGACTACCACTATAGAGCTAGATATTACCCTAGAACTCACCGTGATTCTTCATTTGGGCACATAGTCCATAGATCCCCATCCCCCCAATAAACCAATCCTTATGTTACACATGTTTTCCCTCCACTTTCATATTGAGCCTCTGTATGACCCCATACTACAAAGTCTAGGAGTAACTTCATATCGAGGTGAGGAGGAACTACCTTGTATTAAGAGATATTCACGAGGTGTTTGTCAAGATTACCAATAACTTCACTAAAAGTTGTGACACTTCATAAGGAAACAATTGTTACAATTAACCTATGGTACAATTTGGGTATATTACATATAGCACTATCCACATATAAATTGGATAAAAATCCAACCATATGTTGCTCATAAGTTAAATCCTTTAAAAATATGTATTTACTCAGTACTTTATAGTGGTCATAAAGACATCGTAAGGTAGTGATTTAACATATGAGTTAAGCCTAACATTACTCAGGTGAATAGGTACGAAGTGAATCCACCTCTATGGTTAGCCTCACTAGCATGAGAATCATGACATGTTGGCTTTATATGCTATCATAGAGAAATTTTCACAACTAATGTGGGATAACATACAATAGGAGAAGAGATTCTATGGTCATGGAGGCAATTCCAAGACGCAACAATATAACCATATTTGAATATTATTTCACATGCACACATACTTATTCAACACATCTTATCAAGGAGGAGGGGAAATTCAAGCAAACAAGCACATTAACTTTACAATCAATCAACTAACTTTACAATCAATCTACCATTATATTAACAGGAGGCACCATATTCCCCTATTGTTTCCTCCATTAGCATAAGGAGCATGATATGTTGGGACTTACATGTTATTCAAACCAACCCTCACAAACAATGTGGGAGAATAGAGGAGTATGGTCATAAAAGCAATTCCAAGGCTTCAAAATATAAGAATATTTGATTTTTTTTCACACATACACACCCACATAATATTTCCCACATGGGAGACGGAGAAGGATAAGCAAGCAAAAATATATTCATCACATAACCAATCAACCATTATGTTAGTAAGAGACATCACTCCCTTATGGCAACCCCATTAACTTAGGAATCATGATATGTTGAAACTTGCATTATATCATCAACAAACCACATAACCAATATAAGATAGCACCACTCCTAAACCATTATATTAGTATGAAAGGCTACTCTGGACCTAAGAATATTTTTCATTGAAAAAAATGTTTATATTTATTAGATAATATATTTTCTTTAAATAAATCTTATTGTTAAATGTTAACCTGAATTTTAAACTCCAAAAAAATCCAATTTATTTTAAATATTATTTTTAAAATAAATAAATAAAAAATACTCAATAATTTAAAAATTATATTTCACATAAAAATTACTCTCGAACTGAACAAAATATTTTACCATTTAATTTTTTTTTATAAAACCCTGTATCATACATTAAAAACTTAATTAAATGGATGTACAAATCACATCCACAAAACTTTTTGTAGCATCATATACAGTTTTCTAACAGATATAACTGTACCTCTTTATGTTGAGTTGTATTATATTTTAATCATATATTGGGTCAAAACTATGGTGCTACATTAGTTATGTTGAGTTGTATTATATTTTAATCATATTTTGAGTCAAAACTATGGTGCTACATTAAATTAATAGGATTGAAACCACATCGTATCAAAGATTGGCTATCTTTCTTTAATACGAGTTGCTCCAGCGTTGTAAAGTTATCTCATTAAACAATGTTTTCATGGTCATTAATTACTAACAACCCAAGAATGGGCAAATTCTAGTTAGTTGAGTTTTTTTTTTTAAATATCTGTACAAGAATTTATTTCTCAGTGATAATGATTTTCACAATCTTTTCTTTTAAAGATATAAATAAATATATTTTGATTTGAGTTTTTATTAGTTATATTTTATAATTAAATTTTATTTAAAATTTGATAATAATTAAATAGATTTCTAGAATTGTGAATTGTAAATATAGATTTTTATATTGTTAATTTTATATATTATATGGATATTTTAGAGTGTTCAGTTTATATATGTGTATGTAAAATGTACTTTAATTACAATTGCATAAAAAATTATATAATTGGGTTTTAATAGCAAATGTTTAATTTTTTTTTAAATATTAGAAATTTATTTCTCAGTGGATAAATAAGTTTTACAATCTCTTTCTTTAAAGATATAAAATAATATATTTTTAATTTGATTTTTTATTAATTATGTTTTATAATAAATTTATTTAAAATTTTGAGAAGAACTTAAAAAGATTTTTTAGATTTGTGAATTGTAAATATAGATATTTATATTGTATAATTCATATACAATAAAGATATTTTAGGGTGTTCAAGTTATATATGCATATGTATTCAAAAATGTAATTTGATTAATGAGAAATTGCAATTGCACAAAAAAATTATATAGTTCTATTTTAATGAAAGTTGTCTAACAAAAATTATTTTAAAATATTAGGATTTCCTTATTGAATCAATATATATTTATCCTAACCACTAATATAGCAAGGATAGAGAGATGAAATCTCTTAAGATACAAACCACTTTTTAAGTACAAAACTTAAAAGAAAAAAAAAGTGTACAACTTGAGAAAATTGATTCCTCTAAATACTTGATAAATCAATGACATATATATATATATATATATATATATATATATATATATATATATATATATATATGCACATTACAAGAAAAAAAGACATTGATGAGGGGCGAAAAATGTCACCATAAGCTCAGTGGTGATGGTCAAAAGAGCCTTCGTCACCAAAAATTGAACGTCACAAAAGGTGGCGTTGCCAAAAGTATAGGTGTTGTAGTGACATTCAAAGTCTGTCACCAATAATGATTTATAATGACGGATAACGACTGTCACAATTTCATATGAGCAATGGTGACGGACTATAGCCTCCGTCATAAAAAACTGAACGTCACCAAAGGTGGCGTCGCCAAAAATATAGGTGTTGTAATGACATTCAAAGTCCGTCACCAATAATGATTTATAATGATGGAAAGTGACCATCGCCATTTCATATGAGCAATGGTGATGGACCATAATCTCTGTCACAAGAAATTGAACATCACCAAAGATGGCATCGCAAAAAGTATGAGTGTTATGGTGACATTCAAGGTCTGCCACGAATATTGATTATAATGACGAATAGTAACCGTCACCATTTCATATGAATAACAATGATTTATTGTGATTGATCTTTCATAGCCGTTACTATTGGTGCATATATATGGTGATGTTCATTGACCATCACCAAAAGTAGCATTGTCAGAGCTATAGGTGTTGTGGTGACATTCAAGATCCATCACGAATAATGACTATAATGATGGACAGTGATTGTCATCATTTCATATCAACAATAACGATTTATCGTTATTGACCTTTGAGGGTCATCACTATTGATGTGTATATATGGTGGCATTCTTTAACTGTCACCATTTTATATTTTGGTGAGGGTCGAAAAAAGTCACCAAAGGTCATTGGTCATGGTCAAAAAAGCCTTCGTCACCGAAAATCTATAAATTGATGCTCAAAATCATTTTTATCAATGAGGCCTCTATTTTCTTCATTTTCCTTCTTTTTTCTTTCAATTTCCCTCCCATGTCAATCTGTGACCTTTCACCTTCCTTTTCTCCTATTTTCCTTTATTTTCATAAATAAATGCCAATTAATGTCTCTTTTCATTTGCCAATGCCTTTGCCAATTTCCATAGCCATAAATAAATCGAAGTGATGCCCACAAGGATGTTTTACGCACCATTTAGCTTGGAATACGTCCCATGACGTTGGTCTTATATTTTTTTACATGGAAAATCGACCAAGGGCTATTACTATTTATTAAAACAAACAGAAGGGAGTGAATAAAAACAAGGAATTTCTCTGGGTATTATTCAGAAAGTTGTTCATTTTCAGTTCCAGATTGATCTGGAAATGGAGGGAACACTCCTTCTATCAAAACCTGATCATCCTCTAACACTTTGCAAGTTATCAAAATCGGTCTTTAAAGGTAAACAAGTTTCACAAACTCTTTAATAATGTGAGTTAATTTTTCACATGAATTTAAAAAAAAAAAAAACAAATTCACATGCATCTCAAGATGATAAATATGAAGAGAAGAAACCAACATTTGATGATAGAGTTCAGCCCTCCTGGTCTACATCTCCAGGCCTACTCCAACAGCTAGACCGCTATATTGATTTCAGTGGAAAATGAGTACATTATAACATGTTGGCAATAGAGTGGCTTGTTTCTCCTACAAAGAATTCTCACTCAGAAATATGACTCCCTTTAGCAAGTCATGAAAATGTTAACATAAAAATGGCTCTCACATAATATGTCCTTATACTCCATCAGAAATCAAAAGCATAAACATGAAACTCCTCCACAACGAAGAGTTAAAAATGGATTCTCTCTTTAACACATTAAGAAAAGACTTAAAAGAGTTTCTCTACAGAAGTAACAACTACTATAGATGAAACTAGAATGTTGGAAAACCTATAATTAGTCTCTCTCCATGCTCAAATATGCTTCCAACTGCTTCAACATTGACTCAGCTTATAGTGCTAAAAGGCTTGATTCTGTAAAAGTTCCATCATAAAGTTCTCAAATAATAAAAATAAGGCAACCATTGAGTCTAAAAAAACCCCATATAGGCTCTTATTCAGCTCAAAAGGTTAAGATTTGAGCAAGATGTGCTTCTCCAAGCCAAACTCCACTATTGTCTTGTAAATTGGTAAAAACCTACTAACTTCATGATAATTTCACCTTTTTCTTAGATCGCCGAGCAGAAATTTTGCTCGAGAATGACTAGATTCCCACCATAAAAAGTGCAATTTATTACCTTGTTTATTTTTCCAATAACCCTATGCACGGGATCAGGGCCACATGGCGCCCATAGGGCCAAGGGCTAAGGCCAACTATATTCCCCCACCAATTTAGCTCCTTTTCCATAGGGGCATGGTCACGTCATAGAAATACAACCGGGGGTCGGGGCTAACCACCTGCCTCCACCATTGGAGCTCCTGGGTAACGGTCATATCAACCACCGAGAACTAAGGTTTGAGGCTTATCTGCCTGCACCCTCTGACATAGTCTCCTCCATCGATCATATGTGTGCCAATGGGACATGGGGCTAGGGCCAAGTTCCCCACTCCTCTCCTCTAGCTCCTCCATCGTGGGAACATAGTAAACATTGAGACTAGGGGCTAGAGCTCCCGCTAACCCCTCTCCTTTCTACCATAGCTTGTATGGTGGTAAAGTGACTTAGGGATAGGGCCACCGCCCAACCCTCTCCATCAAACGCTGAAACAAATGACATTAAATATAACCTGTGACCATATGGGTTAAGAACTAAACATATAGCGTGGTGGTGGAGCACAAATTTGTTACTATAGTTGAGGGGTCGAACCTTGTCAAGGTCTTCGTGCCTGTATATAAAAAATTTGGCCAATCACGTGGTGCCCTCTCATTAGGCGACATGGTAGCCTCTGATTTGGCCACCTCGGACTGTAAAAACCAACCACACTGTGCCAAATACACCCATACAGACATGCCACATCTCAAAACCTGATTAGTCTATAAATAACCATACCCTGCATAGTCAGTTGACTGCATTAGTTGTACGCACTGCACAGTCAACCTTGTTGTTGCCTTTTTAGTTGTTGGTCAAAAACTTCAGAACATCATAGCTTCTTCATACAACGTCTGATTGAAGAGATTCAAGCGTTGTTGGAACCATGACAATGAACAATACGACTTGAAATCAATTTTGAAAGATTCCGAACACTTTCATTTTTGAGCCTATCTTTGATCTCTAGATCATACCTCCCCACTAGGAATTTTTGGACCTCCAAAAGTTTATCTTCACTCAACAAATAAGTGAGGAAAAAGCTCATTAACTTTCTCAATCTCAATCCTTCTTGTTCTATTTGAATTGGTGCCTTAAATCCCCCAATCAAATTACTCCACCTTGCCTCTGCATGAAGTCCTTATCTTCCTATCAAGAATTGTGGCTTGCTGCAATTCTCTTAAACATGCAAGAACAAAAAATTCGATGGATGGAATATGAACGTTCTCTCCAAAACCATATTTCTTTGGCTCAAAAAAAATTCACCTTTAAGTCCTTCCTTGTTGAACCCAAACTTGATTTTCAACTTGGAAATCATAAGCAACTCAATGTTTTTCATGCACTAATTTGTACTTTTTTTTGTTGCCCTCAAGCTGCACCTGTACTCTTAGATATAATGGCTACATTTTTTCAATTACATGCTTTTAGCTTTGTGCACATAATCATGGTCATATTCTACACAATATTTACCAAATATTAAATTCACAGGCAAGCTTCATATCGAAACACTTGTATAAGTGAGTGCTTGACACAATTGTCAACATACTGAATGAAATACAAATGCTCATCCCAAAATTCCCAAAACAAATGGACTCATCATCAAGCCAAGATAACATGACATGTCAAAGAAAACAAGCTTGTTGCAGATAAGTGATTGTACATGACTTCACTTTACAAAGTACCCAAACGAGAATATACAACAACTATTTACAATTTTACAGAGAAAACAAACTGTACAAAATAGTCTACCCATTCTTTGCCTATCCCAGGCTTCTGGGTTCTCTTTCTACACCCACTCTGTTTTAAAGGTTTCTTTAGGAACTACATTAGTTTCCATTTCGCCACCTGTCACTTTCCTTACAAGGGATTGCATGAATTCTTTTTCTTTCTTGGGATGAAGTTCTGGATGGAGTTTCCAACACTTTTCAATCTAGTGCCCATTCATGCTACAATGGGTACAAAAATGTTTTTGCTTGCCCATCAACAAGGAAGTCTTCATAACAAGGAGAGATTCCTCATGCTTTGTCCCAAGTATTTGATCCATTATTTTGACCATTGCCTTATGTTGCTCACAATCATCCACACAATGGTCAACTGCATCACAAAATGTGCAAGGAATTTTTTCCCATAAATAATCAAAATCACCAACATTTCTAAAATCCCCATGACACTTATACCTTTCCACTGGGCTGTGACTTTCATGATGAGGATTGGACTTCGCATGTCCCTTGGAACATTCATCTCTCTTTGGAGATAATTTTCCATTATCACCACCATCATGGTGTGACATATCATCACTTGATGATTTCTTTTCCTCAACAACTTTAGAGCACTCTCCGATTTATCCACGACCATAACCAAATCCTTCATATCGTGGTCATTCCTTCACCTCGATAGGATTAGTGATACCTTGGCCATTGAATCCTAGGCCTCGTCCATCATAACCCATCTAAGTTAAAAGCTTCATACCAATACCTTTGGTATGCTTTTCAAAGCTGCAAAATATGTGTTATCAACATTAGCTAAAAGAGTAGAACTATAAATGCTTATTACCACCTTTGACCTATGACCCATATTTTATGTTTCATATGTTGATGAAGAAATGGATGATGAATCAAGCCAACCACTTTTACCAACTGGAACATAAGGAGAATATTTTAGATGTTGACAAAACTCATAAGCATCATTCTCAATATAGGGTCCATATCTTGTGTACGGACTATGACCACAAATTGGATTCATATTAGAGGGGTTCTTTACTTCTTCCGGAATGGAACTCTCACTAGTATGTTCCTCCACTACATGTTGTAACTATAGGAACATTTTAATTTTATCCTCCTCTTCAATTTCAAGAAAGCTCCTCAGCTCAAAATTCTCCTTTAGAAGAGATAGATTAATCTCCTCCAACTCTTGGAGTCTTTCACACTTCAATTTCTTTCCCATACTTTCAACTTGGTCAGAACCTTCTCTGATACCACCTGATCTAGAAATGGAGGGAATCATCATCCTCTGACACTTTAAAGGTAAACAAGTTTGACAACCTCTTCAAGAATGTGAGTTAAGTTTTCACATGAACTATAAAAAAAAAACAAATTCACATGCATCTCAAGATGATAAAAATTAAGAGAAGAAACCAACAATTAATGATAGAGTTCACCCCTCCTGGGATACATCTCCGGGCCTACTCCAGTAGCTAGACTGCTATATTGATTTTAGCAGCAAATGAGCACATTAGAACTTGTTGACAGTAGAGTGGCTTGCTTATCCTACAAAGAAACATTATTCTACAAAACAATTCTCACTCAGAAAGATGAGTCCCTACAACAAGTCATGAAAATGTCAACATAAAAAGGACTCTCACACAACATGTCCTTGTACTCCATCAGAAATCAAAAGAATAAACATGAAACTCCTACACAATGAAGAGTTAAAAAGGGCTTCTCTCCATAATACATTGAGAAAAGACTTAAAAGAGCTTCTCTACAGAAGTAACATCTACTGTAGATGAAACTGGAAGGTTGGAAAACCTCTAACTAGGCTTTCTCCATGCTAAAATATGATTCTAAACTTCTTAAAAACTAACTCTAGCTCGAACACTAAAAGAATTGATTCTGTAAAACTTCCATCCTAAAGTGCTCAAATCATAAAATTGGGGCTGCCATAGAGTTCGAGACACTCAAAAACCCCCATCTAGGCTCTTCTTCAGCTCAAAAAGGTTAAAAATTGAGCAAGATATGCTTCTCCAAGCCAAGCTCTACTATATGTCCTACAAATTGGAAAAAACCTATTAATTGTGCGACATTTTTTTCCCTTTTCTCAGTCCATCGAGTGAAAATTTCACCAAGGACCGAGGATATTCCCACTGCAAAAAGTGAAATTTGTTTCCTTGTTAATTTTTCCAATAACCCTATGCACTGGATCAAGGCCACATGGCACCCATAGGGTCGGGGGTCAGGGCCAACTTCCCACCCTTGCTAGTTTAGCTCATTTTCTGTCGAGGCATGGTCATGTCATGGCAATGTGGTCAATGACCAAGGCTAACTACTCACCCCCGCCACTAGATATCTTGGGTAATGATGATATCAACCATTGAGAACAAAAGGTTGGAACTTATCTGCCCGGGGCCTCTAGCATAGTCTCCTTGACCTGTCATATGTGTGCCCGTGGGACTTGGGGCTAGGGCCAAGTGCCCTCCCCTCTCCTCTAGATCCTCTGTTGTGGGCACATGGTAAACACTGAGACCAGAGGTTAGAGATCGTACTCGCTCCTCTCCCTTCGGTCGTATGTTTTATGGTGGTAAAGTGACCAGGGGCTAGGGCCACTACCCAACCCTCTCCTCCAAACGCCGAAACACATGACATTAAATATAACTAGTGACCATATGGGATAATAACTAACTATATGACGTGGTGGTGGAGCGTTGAGTTGTTACACTGGCGGTTGAGGTGTCAAACCCTGTCGAGGTCTTCAGGTCTATATATAAAAATTTTGGCCAATAACAAGGTGCCACTTGGCACCCTCTCATTGAGCTACATGGCGACATCTGATTGGGCCACCTAAAACTATATGAACCAACCGCATTGTTCCAAATGCACCCATATGAACATGTCATGTGTAAAGACCTGATTAGTCTGCTTCCAACCGTACCCTACATAGTTAGTTGATGACGTCAGTTGTAAGGATTGCCTAGTCAGCAACCTAGTCATCCTTGTTATTGACTTTTTAGTTGTTGGTTCAAAACTTCAGAATTTCATAACTTCTTCATATGATGTCAAATTGAGGTGATTCAAGCATCGTTGGAATTAGGACAACAAACACTACGACTTGACATTGGTTTCGGGAGATTTCAAACACATTCATTGTTGAGCCTATCTTTCATCTCTGGATCACAGATAACCAAATGATTTGTGTCCTCTTATAATACAATTAATGTATGTGAATGAGAACTGAATTAAAACACGGTGTGATGCGTTGAGGAAATTGCAACAATTCAGGGAATTATGATTATGGTTTGTGGTTGGCATTGAATCTCTTCCGTTTATGCATAATTTGTGTGTATTTGAAGTGGATCACTATTAGAAGGAACAACCATATATTGTTAGAGGAATTGTGTTGGCTGATTTGATTTGGCGTTCTTCATTGAGGGGAAAAGAACCCTGGTTTCAATCCCAGTAATATAGTTTTATTACCATAAAGGAAAAACAAAAAAAATTCAAACTTCTAATTCATAGAAAAGTAGTGGAAGTCGAAGGGTCAACCGAAAGGTAATACGCTACCAGATTTAATGACAATCATTAATTTGATACATCATATGGTTACAATCAAGTAGAATGGTCAAAATTATGTTATTTCCATTGCATCTCTCTTTAGATGAGTATGTTAATGTGGAAGATCTAAAGCTAGAATTGATCCATTGTCACATGTTTTGGCAAAGGAAAGGGCCAACTCTACATCATAAATATAACTTATACTAACTTCACATAAATTACGCAATATTTTTTACAAATGCTCATAAGCCATTAGTTGGGTGTAGTTTGAGTTGTTGAGAGAGAATGTTGTTTCCTCCCCGCTTAGGTTCAAATACCCACTCAGTAGCATGCTTACTCATAATGAACTAATTGTTATTAAGATGTTGACTTAACCTTAAATCTTAAATAATTAAATTTAATGAGAAGAAATATCTAATATATTTCTCGTTATGTACAAACCAAAACTATTCACCTTCTAAACAAAACCAATTACTATTAAAAAAATATTATAGAACTCTATGTCATACATCTCAAACTGTTAATATTTAAATGGAGTTCTCTTTATTGTGATTTTTTTGATTCTCTGATGTTGGAATCCAGCGGAAAACTTTGAGGTGAAATCTTGATTTGTCTTATTTAAATTGGTTTTTTGACTGTATATATGGATTTAGTACACTTAAAAACCCCGAGGGTAGTTAGATTGTGCAGGGTTACCCATCAAACTTGTGATTTCGAAAAATTCTTGCCAGATTTTAGAGAAATTAAACCAGAAAAACCCACTAGAAAAACTTCTAAAAAAATCTCACTAAAAACAACTCATATTTAAATTAATGTATAAATCTGCAAAATCAATAGTTATAATTTATTAATATTTTTTTTGGTTGAATAGTATAATGTATAACTATATTTCTTTTATGTTGAGTTATATTATATTTCAATTATATGATTTGACTTCCTTTTCATCGGTCGAACATTTTATATTAGATTGGGTTGATTCATCCTAGGATATTGAATTTATCACTTTCTTTATGAAAGTCAAAAACTGTGATGCTCCTTTAAATTATATTAAGAAAAAGGTGTCCAGTAGAATCGAAATCACTCTCAAAGATTGTGTCCAGATTTGATAAGAAATATTTGTAAAGTTGCTCAGTGTTGTAAAGTTGTCATGTCATTCGTTGCCAACAACTCATGAATGGTAAACTTCAAGGTAGTTGGTCATATCTATACAAAGATATACAAAGATTTTATTTCTTGTGATCTTCAATATCTTTTTACTTTACAAATCCAAAGATGCTACTAAATAATTAAATGGTAAGAGTATATTTTGTTTGATATTACAATTAATTATAGATGGTATTATTAAATATTTGATTTATTTCCATGATAGTCAAAATCTTTGACTTGAGAATCCCAAGATGCTAATAAAGAATAGAGTAGATGATTATAGTATCCATGATTTTGCAATAGTTGTTGTTGTACATTAAAAAATGTCTGAATTTTTTAAGAGTTGCAAAGCCCAAGATGTCACCCCCAATGAGATTTCAAGCTTAAAAGTTGTGAGACAGAGAATCCATGGGACAAATCTCAGTCGAAATCTGGTTAGCAGCAGAGGACATCACTGAATTTGTGATAGCGAGATATTTGCATAAACATAATTATATTTTTTAAATTATTTATACATATTTTAAATACAATTTAATTAATTATTAGAAATAATAATAAAAATAAATTTATGATATAAATATAAATTAAATAAATGTATTATAAAATTTAAATTATAATTAAGTTTTAATAACCACCAGATATAGTATGATAAGAGATAACAAAATATTTGAAATTTATTTGAAAAGCCATTAATTTGAAATCTCAGATACATATTCAACCATAAATATATGTCAATGTATCTAATACAATTTATTTGTAATCATTTTAACAAGTATTCAACTATAAATTGTATCTAATAATTTTTATGTTATTATTTTAACACATTTCACTATAATTATTTCATGTATCTAATACAATTATTGTAATCATTTTAATACTAATAATAAAATACAAAATTAAAGTTTTATAACAATTTTACTGTTTATATAATTAAATTAAATTAAATTAGTAATACTATTATTGAATATACAAACTAGATACATATTTTTTTAAAGAAATATGCCTAATCCCAAGAGTGTCGAAGAGAATTAACCCATAATTTTTATTAGCTAGATGTTTTAGTGACGGGTACTCGACCAATTGAACTAACCTTAGAGCTTTTTATTTATAAACTTTTATAGAATATTTAATTGAAATTTCATATATTTCTTTTACATTTCATTTATTATAAAATATTAAAATAACTTATAAACCATTCAAATGGAATATTAGAAATGGTTTATAATCCATCCAACTTGATCAATAGAATTATATTGATAATTATTTTTTAAATATAAGCACTATATTATTTATAAGAAAAAAATAATAGTAAAATTAAATAATTATTATCTTAAAAAAAATAAAAAAGTATCAGATTGATCTTATATAATTGCTTGTTAAAAATGTAATTGGAAATTTTTCATATATTTATTTACATTTCATTTATAATAATATATTAAAATAATTTATAGGCCATTCAACTTAACAAATAGAATTATATTGATAACCTAGGTTATATTAATAATGATATTTTTTTAATCGTATGAGATGGTAAGTGTTAAAGGCGCCACTGCCACACATAATTAACATAGGCGACATGCCCCCATCTTGTCTTAGCACTAAACATGCAAACAAGTCTAGGCATTTATGGTTTTAGGTGGGATGTGTTAATGCTTTAACTAGATGGTTTGAAGTTAATGTTGCTCATATGAAGACATGCCCAAATGGCAATGGTCATTACTCTTGACCCATCATTTCCAATGCAAGGTTGACTCTAGATATTCATTTCCCTTTGACTTGTTCAGAAATGGCAATAAGAAAATCCAGTTTAATTTGTCCTTGAATTAAACTAAGAATTAAAATCGAATTTTATTCTCATAGCAACTTGTAAATAGTTAATTAAATTTAATTAGCTTAATTAGCTTAGGAATTTCGAGTTGGAAGTCTTTCCGAAGTCATGTATATGTTCTCCATAAGTTTTAGCAGTCCAATATGAGTTTAAATTGAGTTGGAAATTAGATCACTCAGTGTACCAAGTTAATTTCAATTAATTAGTTCCAAACTGTTTGAGCAATTAATAGAGGACTAATAATCAGTTGCTGCACTAGTGCATCCACTAGTGCTACTCCAGTTAACTAAATATTCCCACATCAGAAACTCATGCATGTCGATTTTGAGAAAGACGCAATTGAGACTAGAGTACACAGACAATGTACTATCAGTTGTATTGGAGTGTAAATATCATACATGCATCAGACATTGATCCTATGTTTGGATTGTGCAGTTTTGGAAGCATGAATTCCCTTTAAATATGGACTATTCATCCTAGGAGTTATGCAAGAGATTAGGGGCTTGGAGAGCTGTTGAATAGGCTAAGGATTTGGCTTGAGCAAGATTGTGAGCTGAGAGAGTTGAGCATACTTGTATGGAATTGTTCTAGTGAGAAAAAGCTCTGTATCTTCACTCATATTTATGATATATACAATACATATAGCAGGGTTTTGAGCAGTGGCTTTCCCCAGATACATCTTGTGTTATGTGCCATTGGTTTATCTTCTTCTTGTTCATATTGTTTTCAAACGATCTATTGGCTTCCGCTAGTTGAAAGTAGAAGTAGATTCTTGTCCTGTGCTTTAGTACATTGCATGAGCTTGTGAATCTACAAGATTTTCTACATGGTATTGGAGATGAGAAAAATATATTAGAGGAGATTTCGAAGTTTTGAGTTTCAGGTTACAGGTGAAATTCAAATTTGCAATACATACTTTAGGATCAACAGATGGAATTCTACAGTTTGCGGCTTGAGTATGCCTTGGAAGGCAGCTTGAATTTTATAGCATGGAGGGACAGAATGGAGGCTATGCTAGAGGATAATGGCTTGAAGGAATTTGTTGATCAAGAAAATCTTAAGCCAACAGTATAAGATGCACAAAATTTGGTTAAATGGAAGAAGTGTTTGGCGAAGGCGAAGCGGACAATCCTTGAGGGAGTTCGAGACCACATTGTCTCGAGCCTCCATGGAAAGGAAGCTTCGTATGCTATGAGAAAAACCTTAACAGACTTGTATCTAAACAACAATAACCAAAGGAAATTGGCACTGAAGGACAAACTTCAAAAAATCAAAATGGAGAAAGGTGAGACAATTCCAAAATACTTGACCAAGTTCACTCAGTGTTGTGATGAACTTGGAAGTATTGGAATCATAGTTTTCGAGGATGATATGGTGAGTATTTCTCTTCTAGGACTCCCAAAGAGTTGGTATAGTTATCCAGACTCGGTTAATGGTCGGGAGAAGCTGTCAGATTAGGAACGACTATAGTCGGATTTGATGGAGGAGGAGATCAGGAGGAACACCAGGGATAGCTCTTCATCAAAGGATGATGATGAAGAGAATTGTGCGTTGGCAATTAAGGCGAAGAATGGGAAAGGGAAAGCTTCCCATTCCAAATTAGATTCTTATCATGGAGGTAAGAAGAAAGACATGACAAGAATTAAGTGCTTTCATTGTCATGAACTGGGCCATTTTGCTATAGATTGTCCACTTAAGAAATCCAAGAAGAATTCCTCAGGAGGAGGGTTAGGTGAGGCTTTGGCCTCTCAATTTGAATTGGAATTTTCCCTCAATTCATGCATGGTGTCATCAATTATGGGAAGTGTATGGTACTTAGACAATGGAGCTTCATTCCACATGACTAGCGACAAAGAGTTATTCAGTGACCTGGAGGAGAAAGATCTCCTATGCATATCGAGATGGGTGATGACAGGAAGTATATTATTACTGGATTGGGCACCATTACTCTTCAAAGGGAGTATGGGGCTCGACTCACCTTGAAGAATATTATGTATGTGCTCATGCTAAAGAAGAACTTGATATCCATTGCCATGCTTTAGGATAATGACTATGATGTGATCTTCTCGAAAGGAAAGGTGTTCCTTCAACACATAGCCATGGGTCAAGTAAAGAAGATAGGGATTCGGGTGAAGAATCTCTATAAGTTGGAGGTAGAGGAGTGTGTTGCTTTGAGCAAAAAAGTAGAAAGGGTGCAGAGTCAAGACGTTGGTGATTTATGGCACAGGTGATTAGGCCACTTGCATCATGGGGCTTTGAAGATATTGCAACAGATTTCTATCAGTCTTCCCAAAGGTATGCTTGAGAAAGTTGATACATGCAAGGGGTGTACTTTGGGAAAATACACCAAGTATTCCTTTCACGAAAGAGACAGTCAAGTAGAGGCTATTCTAGAGTGAGTCCATTTAGATGTGTGTGGACCATTCTCAATAACATCCATGACCAGACATAGGTATTATGTTATATTTGTTGATGACTATTCTTGTAGATGCTGGATATTTTTCATGCAAAAAAATGATCAAACTTTCACAAAATTTTGTGAGTTTAAAGCATTGGTGGAGAAAGAGCCAAGCAGGAAGGTTAAAGCTCTATGGTGTGATAACAATGATAAGTATGTATCAACCGAGTTTAAGAACTCTTTTGCAGCGGAAGGGATTAAATGGGAGTTGACGGAACCCCATAACCGTCAGCAGAATGGGGTGGCTGAGAGGAAGAACAGAAGCATAGTAGGGGAAGTGATGGTGATATTGCATGATCAGGGCCTACCACTACACTTGTGGGATGAGGCATGAAACACAATGGCTGATGTTTGGAACTTAACCCAAATCGGATACTCGAGATGAAGACACCAGAGGAGCTTATTCCGGTAAGAGGCCACATGTTGGTCACTTTAGGATTTTTGGGCCATTAGTATATTTCCATGTGACCAAAGATGCATGGAAGAAGCTTGATCCGAGAACAGAGTTGGGGATATTTGTGGGGTACACTGATACACCTCACAACTATTGAGTGTACTTGCTGACCAACAAGATGAAAGTGGTTTGTAGGGATGTCAGATTCGATGAGGAGAAGGTCATGCGAGTTTTCCTTGAGAGGGAGCTTGAGTTACATGCAGATGAGGAGATTTTGGCTCCTAAGGTTGAGGAGCCTCAGATTGATGTCGATTAGCCACATGAAGAGGATCTAGGAGTGGAGACATCCACTCAAGCAGAGTCTTCTAGAGAGGGAATAAAATGCACCAGAGAAGCTGACAAATTGTTGGATGATGCATGGGAGAATATGGGAGCACCCACTTCTTAGCGCAGACAAAGGAGGTCACCTCATAGGTACACTAGATACATGGCTCTTATGGGCCGGTTTGGGTTGATGCCATGGTGGAGGAGTATGACTCCATAGTTCATAACAGTGTTTGGGATGTGGTCCTGAGACCGAAGGACAAGTTAGTTGGGAGATCCCATTGGATTTACAAGGTAAAGCTAGCTACAAATGGTAGTGTGGAGAATCATAAGGCTAGATTTGTTTCCCGTGGCTTTTCACAGGTAGAGAGGATTAACAATGATGAGACCTTTTCTCTTGTTACAAGGTACTCATTAATTAGATCTATATTGGCACTATCAGCGCATATGGTTTGGAAGATACATCATATGGATGTGAAGGAATCCTTCCCTAATGGCATGATTAAAGAAGAGGTGTACATAGAGCATCTTGAAGGTTTTGAGACTTTTTACCATGAGTCACATGTGTGTCATCTCAAGAGTGCGTTGTATGGTCTGAAACAAGAACCCCGTGCTTGGTACACTAGGATAGATAACTACTTCATTGGGTTGGGCTTCATGAAGAGTGAAACAAATGTGAACTTGTACCACATAGTGGTGGAAGGTAAACTGTTGATCATTGTACTTTATGTTGATGATCTCATACTGACAGGTGATGATTAGCTGATCAAGTCTTGCAAGGAGGACCTTGTAAGAGAGTTTGAGATTAAGGACATGGGGCTCTTGCACTAGTTTCTTGGAATGAAGGTATGGCATAGAGATGGGGAGTTGTTTGTGTCTCAAGGAAATTATTCCAATGAGATACTTAGGAGATTCCGTATGGAGAGCAGCAAACCCATGGAGACTCCTTTAGCAGGTAACTGGAGGAAGGAGGATGATACTTTAGGGGCAGTACTAGATGTTGGGTGTGGAGCCTGATTATCTTCTTTATTCAGAGGTATCATCGCATTGGACCCCAGTTCGTAATGTGGCGGCAATGCCACTCATAAATGTGCACCGCCAAGGGGGTATAGGGGGGGCGAAGCTACAAAACAGATGTAAAATTGCCTTGTAAAATGTTGTAATTTTGTAGTCAATATGGGCCATTCATTAGGCAGAAATATGATGATAGAAGTTATGTTAAATTTAGGGTTTTTCCCTAGAAGACAACCCCTCACTATATATGAGGGAATTGTATTGTGGCTATGTAGGTGTGTATTCTGAGTGAGAAAGAGAGAGGAGATTGTGTAAGAGAGAAGAGGGAATTACAATGGATCTGTTGTAGGTTATATCTCTTCATTTTGCTGGATATTATAAAAGGAAGGATTGGTTGTTTCTCTGTGGATGTAGCCCAAATTGGGTGAACCACGTATATTTGTGTCTCTCTTGTTTTATTTGTTTTTGTAGGTTTTTAACCCTGTACAGAAATTACCTGCATACAAATTCTAAAACAAAGAAAATAAATAATGCAAGTGCATAACACATAAAACACATATGCACAGAGATTTTCCCCTGGATCCCAAAACCGGGGCTACCAGCTTGATTTTTCATTATGTTCCTTTCAATGTTATAATACATATTTATACATGCTGAAGCATCCAATACCATGGACCGAAAACCATCGCGTCCAAAACCATGGACCGAAAACCATTAAGTAGGTTCGCCCAACCTAATATAGGGTCCAAAATTTTTTTTTCCCGAGGCGCTGCCTCGGACCTCGTAGAGGGGGGCTACCCGTCCCCCTCAAACCCCCCAGACAAGGGGGGCTTCCGCCCCCCCGCTGCGCAATCGGCACAACGAAGGGGGGGCTCTGCCTCCCCTCTAACCCCTAGTTCACTACGTAGGTTAGTCGTGGAAAGAATATAACATAACCCAACAATCTCCCACTTGTTGTTTTCTTTCCACAGGGGGGCACATGAGAGCTTAGTCATTTTTCCAGCCCTAAAACGCTCGTTGTTTCTCTACACCAAGAGAACTTCTCAGAGCTCACAGATTTTGTCAATGGATCTGTAGTATTCTTCAAAGTGTCCACCTTTACCAGCAACACCTTTTTGTCTTCTATCATATCCCTCACAAAGTGATACTGAACATCAATGTGCTTTGTCTTTAATGATAAGCAGGGTTCTTTGCCAGAAAATTGCACTTTGGCTATCACAGTCTATCCTTATAGCTCCATGTACTAACCCCATACTTGAACACAATCTCTGCAACCAAATTGCTTCCTTTGCTTGCATGAGTGGCTGCCATGTATTCTGCCTCTGTAGTTGATAGTGCCACTACAGATTGTTTCTTACTCATCCAACTGACTGCACTCCAAATAGGTTAAACACATACCCACTTGTAGATCTTCTCTGATCTAGATCTCCAGCCCAGTCTGCGTCCAGAAAGCCATGAATATCCAACACTCTGTCCAATCCTAGTCTTCCTTGATAGCACAAACCATAATCACTAGTGCCACGCAAATACCTGAAAACCCGCTTCACTACTATCCAGTGCTCCTTCCCTGGTTTTGACATAAACCTGCTCAATACTCCCACTGCATGTGCAATGTCTAGTCTAGTATAGACCATTGCATACATCAAGCTAACGACTGCACTTGCATATGGAACACAGGACATGTCCTCTTCGTCTTCTTGTGTCTTGGGACACTGGTCAGCAGATAACCTCACACCTATGGGAATAGGAACCTTCACTGGTTTACTATCCTGCATATTAAACCTCTACAGTATTGTCTCGACATACTTCCTCTAGTTTAACTAGAGCTTCCTCTTTGCTCGATCTCTTTTAATTTCCATGCCCAAAATAAAGTTTGCAGCACCGAGATCTTTCATGTCGAATTTGGAGGACAATTGGGTCTTCAAGTCCTGGATAATTTCTTTTTCATTTCCAACCAGCAACATATCATCCACATACAAGACCAAATAAATATCACGGTCACCAATTAATTTAAAATACACACAGTGATCTGCTTTGCTTCTGGTGAAGCTAAGTCCCCATATAAATGTATCAAATTTCTAATAACACATCCCTGGTGACTGTTTTAACCCATACAGAGACTTCTTTAACTTGCATACCAGTTCTTTCTTACCCTTCGCTGCAAAGCCTTCAGGTTGCTTCATGTAGATTTCCTCTTCCAGATCCCCGTGAAGAAATGTTGTCTTCACATCCATCTGTTCTACCTCAAAATCAAAAGCATCAGCAACAGATAAAAGTAATCTAATAGAAGTTACCTTGGCAACAGGAGAAAAAATATCACCAAAATCAATTCTCGGCACCTGGGAATAACCTTTTGCTACCAACCGAGCTTTGAATTTCTCCACCTTCCCTTCTGCATTTGTCTTCTTCTTGAACACCCATTTGCTGCCAATGGGTTTCCTTCCAGCCGGCAACTCCACCAGATCCCAAGCCTCATTTTTTGTGCAAAGATGCCATTTCATCAACCATGGCCTCTTTCCAAAGTTTTCCATCCTCTGAATCCACTGCTTCCTTCACAGTTCTGGGATCATTATCAGTAACAGACAAAGCAAAGTTTGAACAGAAATCAGATGGACTATACCTTTCTGGCTGCCTTCTTTCTCGAACTGATCTTCTCACAGCCGGAGTTTGTGGCTCTTCATCTTCTGATTCCTCCTCTGTTGCAGAGTCTGATTCTTCCTCCTTTAGATCAAACTCTATCTTCACAGTTCCTTTGGTTGGAATTCATGTTTAATAACATCTTTCACCTCTCTGAACACCACATCTCGGCTGTACACAAACTTCCTTGTTACTGGGTTCCAAAGCTTATAACCCTTTAAACCATCCTTATACCCAATAAAGATGCACTTTTCAGATTTACTATCCAACTTGGTTCGTTTCTCCTTTGGAACATGTACATATGCATCACATCCAAATACCCAGATGTGAAAGAGAGGGTTTCTTACCAGTCCATACTTCTTGTGGAGTCTTATCCTCCAACGCTGATGAAGGTGACCTGTTCACCAAGTAACATGCAGTATCCACCGCCTCTGCCCAGAATTCTTGTCCTAACCCAGCACCACTGAGCATGCTTCTTGC
>APFE030288378.1:3453-20679 GCA_000404065.3 Pinus taeda | reverse complement strand
GAGACTATTTCATCAAACTGCAAAGCAGTTGCATTGCTACCTATTGCAATAACTAGACTATCCCACGAATCTGGTAGAGACCACAACAAACTGATGCACTTATCTTCATCTGAAATTTTAATATCAACAGATGATAACTGACTTACCACAGTATTAAACACATTCAGATGCTCTGTCACCGAGTCTCCATCTTTCATCCTCAGGTTATACAACTTTTTCCACAGGAATAGTTATTCACCAGAGACTTAGATTGGTACAAAGTCCCTAACTTGTCCCACAGAGCCTTCGCCGTAGCTTCCCCTGATACATTCAGCAATACTGAATCTGAGACACACAATCGTATTGTGCTCTTTGCCTTCCGATCTAGCTTCTTCCATTCTTCATCGGTCACTCCCGTTGGTTTAGTACCCGGATCTACCGCGATCCACTGATCTTTATCCACCAACAGATCCTCCATCTTGAGTTTCCACAACTCAAAACTCGGACCATTGAACTTCTCAATCTCTATCTTTCCGCTGCTCGCCATCTTCTTTCACCACCAGAATTGATCTCGCAGATCTCCCACTGAACAGGGTCTACCACAGGCCCGAGCGAAAACCCCTCAGCAACAAAGGCATCCCCTTGAAGCCAAAACAGCTCTGATACCAAATGTAGGTTTTAACCCCGTACAGAATTTACCTGCATACGAATTCTAAATCACAGAAAAATAAACAATGCAAGAGCATAACACATAAAAACACATATGCACAGAGATTTTCCCCTGGATCCCAAAACCGAGACTACCAGCTTGATTTTTCATCATGTTCCTTTCAATGTTACAATACATATTTATACATGCTGAAGCATCCAATACCATGGACCGAAAACCATATAGGGTCCAAAAACAAATTTTCCCAGGGCGCTTCCTCGAACCCTATAGAGGGGGGCTACCCGCCCCCCTCAAACCCCTCGGACATGGGGGGATGCCGCCCCCCCTGTGACCCCCCCACTGTGCAATCGGTGCAATGAAGCGGTGGCTCCACCCCCCCTCTAACCCCCCGGTTCACTACGTAGGTTAGTCGTGGAAAGAATATAACATAACCCAATAGTTTTTTGTGTTTATATTTCTGCGATATATTTTATGTGTTCCATTTCTCTATAGTATATAATTTTCTAATAATGGAAGCTATTGTTTACAGGTAGCTTGTGGGTTCACTCATGTACTTGATGAATACATGATCGGATATGTGCTATGTAATTAACCAACTTAGTCAACCGATGGTTAGGCCAAAAAAGATGTATTGGAAAGCAGAAAAGCATGTATTTAGATACCTCAGGGGAACTTCTCAGTATGGATTATGGTACAAACTGACAGAGGGAGTGAATATTCAAGGCCTCACCAATGCAGATTGGGTAGGGAGTCCATCCGACTAGAAGAGAACATCAGGAAGGATCTTCAGTATTGGGTCGATGACAGTTTCTTAGTACACTTAGTTCGGTAGAGGAGGAGTACATGGTTGCGAGTCAGGAAACATGTGAGGCCATCTAGATGAGGAAGATGTTGGTTGGTTTGTTTGGTCAGAAGATGGATCCAATTGTGATTTACTGTGATAATCACAATTGTATCAAACTCTCTGAAATATCCAGTTTTTCATGATCGGTCCAAGTATATTGATATCTGATATCATCATCTCTAAGATTGCGTATTGAGGAAGATTATGTTGTTAGAGTACATTCCCACAAAGGAGAAAGATGCTAATTTTTTGCAAAGGAATTATCAAGAAGTAAATTTGAGTTTCACAGAGACAGGATCAGGGTAGCACATAATCCTTTTTTGTTGAGAGGGAGTGTTGAGAAATGGAAACAAGAAATTCCAATTTAATTTTTCCTTGAATTAAATTGAGAATTAAAATCGAATTCTATTCTCATAACGACTTGTAAATAGTTAATTGATTTTAATTAGCTTAGCAATTTCAAGTTGGAAGTCTTTCTGAAGTCATGTATATGTTCTCCCTAAATTTTAGGGGCATAATATGAGTTTAAATTGAGTTGGAAATTAGATCACCCGGTTTACTAAGTTAAGTTAAGTTAAATTAGTTCCAAATTGTTTGAGGAACTAATAGAGGTCTAACAATCAGTTGGTGCACTATTGAATCCACTAGTGCTACTCCAGTTAACAGAATATTCCCTCATCAGAAAATCATGCATGTCGATTTTGAGAAAGACCCATTTGAGACTAGAGTACATGGACAGTGTAGTATCAGTTCTATTATTTACTAGAGTGTAAATATCATGCATGCATCAGAGATTGATCCTATGTTTAGATTGCATAGTTTTGGAAGCATGAATTCCCTTTAAATATAGGTTATTCATCCTACGAATTACGTAAGAGATTAGGGGCTTGGAAAGCTGTTGAATAGGCTAAGGATTTGGATTGAGCTAGCTTGTGAGCTAAGAGAGTTGAGCATACTTGTGCAAACTATTCTAGTGAGAACAAGATTTGTATCTTCATTCATATTTCTGATATATACAATACAGATAGCGGGGTTTTGAGTAGTGTCTTTCCCAAAATACGTCTTGTGTTATGTGCCATTAATTTGTCTTCTTCTTGTTCATATTATTTTCGATTGATCTATTGGCTTCCACTGGTTGAAAGTAGAAGCAGATTCTTGTCCTATGCTTTAGTACATTTCATGAGCTTATGAAACTACAGGATTTTCTACATGACTCCATCATCGTCTATTTCTATATCAGTTTCGAAAGATGAGGAACCGATTATTTCTTTACTCCTCGTAGTTGTTTCCTTCTTTTATTTCTCTATTTCTCGACCTTTTTCGTGAGATTTTTCCACCTCACTTTGATGCGAGTGAGAGGAGCAGTCTCTAAGGAAATTTGTTCTCTATGAATTTCCTTATTTGAAAGGCTTTCTGTATTGGATGGATAGGCTTTGGTGCTCCATGAATTTGATATGGTGAGGCAACAAGCTCGAGTTCACCATGGCTGGAGTGGTCTGGTAGGGAGTAGTGGGGTTCTTACACTTGTTTAAGAGTCAAAGCCTTAGCTTGAGCTTCCACAAAAAAATTCCTCGTGGTTTCAATGTATAAAAGAGAAAAAGAACTAACATTGCCACCACGTGGCTCTTGTTAAATATTTGAATAAATTAAATTTATGGATATATATTCTTAAGATTTGGGTTGTTAATATAGTTTTTTTTTTGTTGGTTAAGGATGTAGATTGGATCATTATATTGTTTTTCATCCATTTCAACGCTTTTAGAGTGGAAGAAGTGGAGGAATCAGTGTTGGCTCACTAAGATGTCCTTTTTACATGCAATCTTAATCCCTACATTAGTTATCAACCCCAGGTAAGTCTTTCTATTTCAAGAATGTCAACATAGTATGTGCAGTGAAGTTAGAGGTTATCTAATGGTGAATCGCTGCAATCATTAAAGTCCAATTCTTCAATCCAATTCATGCAACTATGCAAAGAAACTATCTATGAAAGGAATGCTCACAACACCCTATGTAATTCTATACAACTTGTTCCAAAATCAATTGGAACTTGAGTGCAAATGAGAATTACATAGAGAATTACTCAAATAAGCTTGATACTAATCACACTTTAAACAAGTAAAGCAACTATGATTATCGAATGACACTAACACTCAAATTGATCTGCATTATTAAATAGAAACAACAATCAGCAACTGAACAACAATCAGTAAATGAACAGCAACAACTATAGAAGATTCCTAAATGATAAACATTCTATATTGCAATCCATAGAAGTTACTCAGTCTTGTCTCTCAAGATCTATGATAACATTCATTCAATCTAAACATCAATCAACCATACATTCACTCATTCTAATCAAAGCACTTACTTAATTCTATCTCGCAATTTCAGTATAAATCTAAGTGAACAATAGTATAGATCAATATCACCAATCTTCAAGATAGGAAAAAGAATTAAACATTAAATCAAATACAAGGACTGAATGTAAACTATAACACAAAGGAGCAGTGGAACACCTTGTGAATAGGCCCAAAGTCGCCAGAAGCCTCTGCTTAATAAAAACTCAGAATACAGAGATGTATCAAGCACAACTTTCTTTCATTAACTTCAAGTAACAGTTGACAGAGTCACTAAATTAATGATGTTTTTACTTCAAAGAGAATAATTACATATCAAAAGTCGAACTGACATCTAGTTGCCTTTCGGCCTTATATAACATAAAAGGGAAACTTGGCTAACAATGAATCCTCAGGATCTCCTGGTCCTGAGGATTTCGCAATATAAAATCTGATTATATGATAAAGCAGGAGTACTCGATCTAAAATTCCACTTCCTTGTCTGCCCCATTTTGTCGTGGCGTTTCCCTTTATGGCCTTGTGTTTTCCTGCCAACTAAACAGCTTTCACCTAATCGCATCTTTGCATACAAATATAGTAAAGAATCAATTTTTCATACTAAATTTTCCTATTCTATCACCGACTAGTTTCTTCCAACTTTGACTAATATTTTCCTCATTTTATTCTATAAACAGAGATAATATTATAAGGATGATCGATAAATGAAAAATTAAGTGAAGAGAAATCATACATTTCTCTCGTCCCAACATACTCCCCAGCTTACCTTATTGCACATCCTCGTGCAAGAGTATAGTTTAGATGAAACTCGGTGAGCGAATAAGCAGGGTATACTTCTTCCCTGTAATTCCTGAAACCATTCTTTTGGTTGAGGACAGCAAAAGCCTGGGTTACCTCATAATATTTTAAGTTATAATCACTACAGTATTGATTAGGATGGTACCATATGATTGGGGTTCTGTAGCGGTATCCTATCCAGTTTGGTCCCAATGTTAAAATCATATTGCTATATTTGAAAAAATGGGAAGAGGCAACTTGGAAGTTACAGTATCTGCAATTTTACTGGAAACTTCCCATCTTTGCTTCGATGCAACTAAGGCTTCTTCTTTAATATCCTGGAAGTATTCCTGTTCAACCTGAATGATATCAGTATGGATTGGCCCCAATTTTCCTACGACACAATTTTTCTTCATAAACTGCCTATGCAGGATAGATAGGAGCAGTGGCTATGTAGGTTCTCCTCTGACCCATAGGTCAATGGAATATTCATGCCTTTTGAATGTGTTGTAAGCCTTGGCCCATTTTAGCTCAATAGCAGCAAAGGAAAGGAATGCCTGAAATTGAATGTCTCTTATGAAAGGAGCAGGGTGGATATCCCTGTCATCCTCTAGAACAAAATTATGCATATAGAGCTCACAAAGGAGGCATTGAATCTTCTCATTGGGTTTTCTGAAACACTTAACAAAATCAGGAGTGGTTTTAATTTCTGTTGATTACCCTCCTTAATGGCCTTAACCTTTAACAAGAGATATCTCTCCATAAGAAACAAAGCATAATTAATAGCGGGAGCTCGACAAGATAGAGTGTTTGAATAGAGAGAACGGACAGTCTCCATTTGTTCTTTGGCTCTCTGCAATTGACCCTTCAAATTTTCAACCTTCTTTTCCTCAGCCTTGTATTGAGCTAAAGTCTTGTCCTATGTCTTGGTAAGTGCCTCAAATTTCTTCTTTAGCCCTTGGTGTTCATGAAAATGGATCACCTTCTCCTTGTGCTGAGCTAGCTCTTGGTGAACTGTTAAAAGATCATTCTTTAATTTTCTAATAACGACTTCTCTAACCAAGGGAGTGTAAAGAGGCATTTCATCTGTTTGGACTTATGCGTCTTTGGTCTCCTCAAGGTCAGTCTGCATAGAACCTTCAACTGTTTTTGGAGTTATATCTTGAATATTTTCTTCAATCTTGGTCTGGACAACAGTGTCCACAATAGGGTAGACCGTTTGAGTTCCCCATGAAAAGATACAAGGCTCCTCTGTTTGTATGGTAGTATCTTCTCTCATAGCAGTCTCAGTTTGGGTTTCTCTTGGGAAACCCCTAAGAAACTCTGCTTGAGTCTCTGCATCCTTCGCAGAACATTGTTATGTTTGTGTCCCTACATTCTCCATTTCTGCGTTTAATTTCCTCATCCTGGTTGCTTCTTTTAACCAATATTTTAACTACCTGATTACTTGCTTTTGTTTTCTATATTTTTTGAGCACCCTTTTAAGTTTAACTTTGTAGGGCTCTCTTACTTTAGGGCTCCCATGTGGGGTTGCATTATCTTCTGCCACATGCACAGGTTGCATTATGTTAACATCAAGAATGTTTCCAGTTGGAGCTATGCTTGTTGGCGGGATTTCTCCTTCCAACTCATAATTATTATTCATTTCGTGTTCAGGAGATCCAAATGCAATGGTATCTCCTGAACAATCATCATTCTCGTGGTCTTCTTCTTGGTAGGCCTTGTCCATGGGGGACTTTGAAAAGGGAATATCACTTGGTTGCTTGGCATCCTCCAAGTTTTCGCCTTCAAGGTTTCTTTCTGCTGGGGTTTCTTCGTGTTCCTTGGCTTTGAGGGGTGTTTCCATATAAGGAATTAACTATCTCTACTCCTCCATGGGATGAATGCATGGTTGGGTTTGTTTGTGACCAGAGTTGTCAGTAGGGATCGATCGATCAGGAGTATATTTCTATCTTTAAGCGTTCCATGGCTACTCCCTTCCCTCGGTAAACATTTCCATGCTTCCCAAAACCCTTGCCACTTCCTCCTCATAGTCTTGCAATGGAGGGTCTTGAGGATTGAGAGGAGATGTGCGGGATGGTCCAACTTCTTCTGCTTGAATTGGAATGCACCGCTGGGCTTTTACTCTCACCGAGTGTCTTTGCTTAGCTGATTCTAGGGGTGCAGTGGGGTTCTTTCATTTTAATATTTTATTTGGGACTGGGGTTCTTGGCCCTTGCTGCTTTGTTTCCCCATTTTCCGAGGTTGGAGCCAAGGTAGGATTTATGATACTATCCCATGTTAATTTTTGTTGTGCCAATCTATTTTTGATGATTAACTTAATTAACCCATGATGGATGACTACACTATGTGGTTCCTTGGCTGTCCTTACCCATCGAGAAACATCATGTAACAGGGAATTTAAATAAAATGGTAAATTAACTTAAATTATTTGCCTTAAAATGGCTAGGATTTTCAGTTGTCAAGGCTTTACCATGTCATGTCGACCTCGCAAGTGATATATATTTGGATGATGACCACGAACTCTTGCCATGGTTGGTGCAATGCCGAAGGATGAATTCCTTTCCCCGTTCGTACTAGCTGCTCGCCTAGGTCCTAGAAGGCTTCAATTGTGTTGTATAAAAGGATGTGTTTGCCTGCCCATTTTGCCCCTTCCGCCAGAAGTTGAGTGACTTCGGCCAGGACTTCTTCTGAAACTATCATGCTTATGCCTTTGACCACTATGCTACTATTCTGCAAATTTTGCAGAAACTCCAGCATTAGCTCTTCATGGAATCCCTAAAATCTGTTTAAGTACTGTAACCAGTTGGCACAAGCAAGGATTTCATGGGATTATTCCAACACCACCAGTACTGGAGGCTCACTTTGAATTCCTCTTCCAGCCATAGTTGCTATAGTTGGTTCTGGTTCTTTTGAATACACCTGTGTTTTACCCCTATAATGCAAACATCGACGATGTATATCGCAACAATTATAAAGGAAATGACTCTACTTGGATAAGAATTATTGTTTTTAGTTAAATCATCCATCCTACTAGCCATACTTAACACAAAATCGTATGTTCACATGTGTGTCATGATGGTTTCCATTCTTCGACCAATCAGAATTTTCTGCTAATTATTACATATCCTTGCACATCATGAAAATGTACTCCAGAGATAATCCAAATGATTATCACACATTTATTCATAACTAGAATACGTGCTATCCATAAGTAGGCCATCCCCCCCCGATGAGAGAAGGGCATCCACGTCCTTTCAGCACGTGGAAAACAAACAAATAACCAATGCGAAATAAATGCTGGCAACCAATCTAAAAAAAACACATCACACAAATCAATAAAGCATTTAAGCGACATGCACTGTCTGACGTGGATTGGCCAAAAATAAAAACAACAATATCAAGTCATTATGTCAAATATTTTACCATAAGCGGGATTAATCATATCAACATAATCAGCGATTTATAATTAATGGTTGTCTTTTAATATGTGGATATCTAGAATATGATAAATATAGATAAAAATCACCATGCTATGCAGCTTGTAAAAGTGCTCCCAAACGGAATTTTTTGTTTAGAAATAAGGTCATAGGTGATAAGAGGTAGATTTCATATGGCAATATAAGATAATACTTCAATACCATAGCAGAGCCACTGCTGCCAGCAGGGATTCATAGCCTCGGCAGGGTTGCTTTTTAACCCTCCCAAATAAGCAAGAGTCCTTTTCACAATTTATTTTTTCTTCTTTTTGTCACAAAGGGATCACTATGCTGGCATGGTGACCAGATAACCATAGTGCCATTCACCAAGGTGAAACAGATATGATCAAGTTGGCTCGTGATGAGACCCCTTGTTCTTCTGACAAATTATTTATCAAGAAGATCATTACCTTGGTATGGTAGCCAAATTGGAATGTCAACTATTACATTCTTATGATCATGGTAGGCTGGCTCATGATGAGACCCCCTATCCTCTTTGGACAATGTTGTAAGAATTTTGATATTTTTATTTTATTTTTGCAATTTTTCTTGTAAAAAGGGAGGCTCATTTGCTCCTTAAGAGTCAGGGATGGTGTAAGAAGTAAGAAGATTCCAATGGAAGTATTATACTCTTATCCCTTAACATTATATCGATGAGTTTTATCCATTTGGAAGTATAAATATAACCAAAGTGGATTAAGGTAATGAATCATTTCCTAATGTATTCCAAAAGAAAAGATGTTCAGATAGCCATTATAAAGATTCGCCATATTAGCTTCATGAATAAAGATAACCAACAAAAGGATTTTAGAAGTTATAATGACATTGTTATTACCATATATCTTTAGAAGAGGCATGAATGCACATGGCTCTTATTTGCAATATAAAAGAAGAAGATCATGGTATAATGAATGAGAAAAATTCAACATTTAGCTTGTGGTTCACTCTGCAAAATAAAAATAAAAAATCAAAGAAAATGAAAATAAATAAGGAGAAATGTGTTGTTCAATAGTTTGAACAACAAAAACAAATAAGGAGAACATTGCTGTTCAAATCAAGTGAACGACACTGTTCAATAACTTAAACAACAAAAACTAATGAACGGAAACTGTGTCGTTCAATCAATTTAACAAAAATCATGAGAATACAAAAAACGTATTGTTCAATCAATTGAATGGCAAACATTCGCTTGTTTGAACCGCAAAAATAAAAAACAACAAATGTGTTGTTCAATCAATTGAACATCAAGCGTTCAATTGTTTGAACGATGAAAATAATAAAAAATGTTCTATTCAATCAATTGAATGGCAAAAGTCCAATTGTTTGAACAACGAAAACGGATCAAAAATGTGTTGTTCAATCAAACGTCTAATTGTTTGAACAATGAAAACAATAAAAAATGTGTTGTTCAATCAATTGAACAACAAACATCCAATTGTTTGAACAACGAAGACAATAAAAAATGTGGTGTTCAATCAATTGAACGACAAACGTCCAATTTTTTGAACAATGAAAACAAACAAAAATGTGTTGTTCAATCAATTGAACGGCAAACATCCAATTGTTTGAACAACGAAAAATGATAAAAAATGTGTTGTTCAATCAATTGAACGGCAAACATTCAATTGTTTGAACAACAAAAACAATCAAAAAATGTGTTGTTCAATCAATTGAATGGCAAACATTCAATTGTTTGAGCAACGAAAAAAATAAAAATGTGTTGTTCAATCAATTGAACGGGAAACGTCCAATTGTTTGAACAATGAAAACAAACAAAAATGTGTTGTTCAATCAATTGAACGACAAACATCCAATTGTTTGAACAACAAAAAACAATAAAAAATGTGTTGTTCAATCAATTGAATGGCAAGCATTTGCTTGTTTGAAGGAAAAAATGAAAAAATGTGCTATTCAATCAATTGAATGACAAACATTCGCTTGTTTGAACAACGAAAAGCAAAAAAAAATGTGATGTTCAATCAATTGAATGGCAAACATCCAATTGTTTGAACAACGAAAAATGAAAAAACATGTTGTTCAATCAATTGAACAACAAACGTCCAATTATTTGAACAATGAAAATGAAAAAATGTGTTGTTCAATCAATTGAACGACAAACGTCCAATTGTTTGAACAACATAATACGTCAAAGAAAAACTGCGTTGTTCGATCAATTGAACGACGAGTTATAGAAAAAAATGTTGTTTAATCAATTGACCGACAGGCATTCAATTGTTCGAACAGTAAAAACAAAAAATCCATATTTGCATGGTAATGCCTACAAAGGTATGTACATTATTTACAATTTTTCAAGCAATTTCAATTTTTTAAGAAAAAGTTGCTGGGTTATCATTCCTTGCAGCTAAAATTTGCATGGAGGGGTTCTCACATACCTGCTTGCAGAATGATTCTTTGGTAAGTAGTTGACGATAGAGGTGCACTCGATGTCCATTTACCTTAAAGGAATGGCCAGATATGTCTATGGTAGTCAAGGTAAGAGTACCATTGTTATGCACTTCTTGAATCTCATAAAGGCTGAGCCATCTTGTTGGCAACTTGCTTGGAAATTCCTGGAACCTGGAATCGTACAGACGTGCCCAATTCACTTTCTGAAACATTTTCTTCTTAATGAGGTTGTCATGCCATTTTTCCCTTTGTTGCTGTATTATTGCAGTTCGTTGCAAAGCAGGAAATCAAGCTTCATCTAGTTCATTAATTTGCTTAAGACGCTTAGTTTGAGCTTTTGTTAAATCAAAATCCACTTCTTGGGTTGTCCTTAGAGTCTTTATTTCGAATTCGATTGGAAAAATTGATTCTTTACCGAACACAAGCTGGTAGGAAGAGTGAGTATCCAGTAGTATTCCTCCAAGTTGTACAATAGGCCCACAAGGCCTCTGGCAGTCTAACAGTCCAATCTCATCAGTGCTTTGAGACTGTTTTAGTCAAAATTGCTTCTATAACCTTGTTGGTGCTTTCTACCTGCCCGTTCACCTGCGCATGATACAGAGAAGTGATCCTGTGTATGATATGATGGTTTCTAAGGGTGATAGTAATCTTGTTACTTGTGAATTTCTTTCCCCCATCTGTGACCACTTCTCGTGGTAATCCGTAATGTACCAATAGCCCAAAAAGGAATTTAATCACTGCTTCCTCTATGGCTCTTGGTAAATCTACTGTTTCCACACATTTTGTCACATAATTCGTGGCTACCAGTATGTACGCCTTTTGATTGGAAGGCAGATGAATGGACCTACAAAGTCTATTACCCAAAGCTTGAAGGGTTCTATGACAAATTGTGGCCGCAGAGGCATGTCATTAGATTGACAAGGCTAGCCCATCCTTTGGCAACTGTTGTAGGCCTAGGCATATTTTTTAGCATCCTTAAAAATAGTGGGCCGATAATAGCCCATTTGTAATACCTTATGTCCTATTCTTTGGTCTGTGCAATGTCCCCCACAGGGCTCGTCATGGCAAGCCTTCAGGATGTCATGGATCTTATCCTTGCAGATACATCTACATATACACATGTTGGCCCCCATATGAAAAATATATCCACTTATCCAAGAGAACTGGGCGCTACGCTAAACAATCAATTTTCTTTCCCTTGTTGTTAAATGTTTAGGTAGCTTCCCTACTTCTAGATAATTTTCCACATCTACATACCATGGCGTCTTAACTGTCACAACAAACAGGTGCTCATCCAGGAATTGGTCATCTACTGCCAGTGGATAATTAACCTTCAGAATTCGAGATAGAAAATCAGACACAGGATTCTCCTTTCCTAGACAATCTTTAATGGTAATGTCAAACTCCTGCAAAAGCAATAACCATCATGTTGCTCTACCATTTGTGATAGTTTTATTAGCTAGATATCTAATGGCAGAGTGAACAGTGTACACAAAGACTTGGTAGCCAGTTATATAGTGTCTATATTTGTTTATTGCATAAATAATTGCTAAGAATTATTTTTCTGTCATTGTGTAATTGAGTTCTGTAGGGGTGAGATTTTTGCTAATGTAATATATAGCATAAGGTTTCTTGTCCTCCTCCTAGCTGAGGACAGTACCTATGGCTACATCTGATGTGTCCATGGAAATATGGAAAGGAAGCTCCTAGTTTGGTCCACGTAATACTGATGATGTTAAGACTACTTTATTTAATCCTGCAAAAGCTATGTCACACTTGTCAAACCAACTGAAATCAATGTTTCCAGTTAGAGTGTATAAGTGTGCCATAATCTGCGAAAAATTCTTGATAAATCGGCGTAATAACCTGCATATCCTAGGAAAATACGTACCTCTGTTTGAGCGCTGAGGGTAGGCAGTAAAAGAATTACCTGTATTTTTGTTGGGTCTACCTATATTCCTAACGTAGAGAAGTAATACCCAAGAATCACGCCTTCGATCATCATCACATGACACTTGACTTGCTCAAACATAACCTAGTAGCGATGCATCATTGTAAGACTTTTTCTAGCATCTGTAATGCTTGATCAAAATCATCCCGATATGGAGTAAAATCATCCATATATACCTCTATTCCTTCATTTATTATATCAACAAAGATGCTCAGTATAGCTCTCTGAAACGTGGTCGGGGCGTTGCACAAACCAAATGGTAATACTCTATATGTGAATGTGCCCAGGGTTAGGTGAAGGTCATTTTTTCCTGGTCTTCAAGGGAAATCTGAATTTGATTGTACCCAGTGATGCCATCCAGAAATGAGAAGAATTGCTTCCCTGCCAATGTATTGAGGACCTAATCAATGAATGGGAGGGGAAAATAGTCTTTTTGTGTTGCCATATTTAGCTCTCAATAGTCTACACAAATATGCCATTTCTCATTTTTCTTGGGGGCGACCTCTAAAGGGGAGAACCATTTGTTGTCTGAGATAGGATAAATAAAGTTTACATCCAGTAGCTTCAATAATTCCTCTTTCCCGATATCTTTGAGGTGAGTGTTCAACCTCCCTTGAGGTTTCCATATGGGTCATGCATCCTTCTCTGTGTAAATGTGGTGAACAACGATCAGACATAGCAAGGCTGAAATCATTCACCTGGTGATTCTAAATCAGCTTCGACATCAGATCCAAGGACTCCACTGGAGGATGAACTTGACCAGCAGAAACATGAAAGGACAATATAGAAAGATCAGGTATTCAAGTTGTAATTTCATCCAAGACATTATGTTCTTTGTTATAAATTATTTCTTCTCTTTTCCCAAGACTGTCAAGAAGGCTTTGCAAAGTATATTGTATTTGAGAAAAGATCCTCGGCCTGCATTTGATTCCCTCCCTATGAAGATTGTAAATACTAGATATTCGCATGCCTTTGATCTTGATCAAGACCCTTCTTCTGAATCTTGTGATGACTGTCTTCAAACTGATGAGCCTCAAGAGACTAAGACTGATTCTACTCCTTCTGTACATATTCCTATACCTTGTAAAATTCTAGATTGATATAAGCCTCTGATTTTACCTCCTATATCCCATGCTTTCCCTAAAAATCATGACTTATATCTACCAAGATTTGATGGTGACTGTAACAACATCACTGCTAAGAGACATGTACTGAGTTTTGAGTCTTTTCTCGACCTTTTTGAAGTTGATGAAGAAGATGTCAGTATTAGGCTTTTTGCTCTTTCTTTGCAAGGCAAAGTCAAGAGTTGGTTCGAAACCATGCCTAATGCAAGCATCTCAGATTTCTAGCAGTTCGTCAAAGTTTTCCTCGACAAGTGGGTGGTCAAACAGAACCCTTTCTTGATTCTAGAGGAGTATAACCAGCTGAAAAGACAGCCAGAGGAGACAATACAACAATTTTCTTCCAGATTTAACCAAGTTTATTATTCGATGCCTGTTAATATAAGACGTGCTCTTGGATCTTCTCTCTTGCACTACCTAGAAGCCTTTGATCTAGAAATGGAGTTTCAGCTGAGGGAAAGGAGCCTTGCAACACTTGAAGAGATGTAGAACAGTGCAGTAGATGTAGAGGCTCATTTGTTGATCAGAAGGGAAAAGTTGAAGGAAGAAGAGATGAAGAACATAGATCCAGAGGAATCGACATATTTAGAAGTAAATCTCGACATTTTGCTAACTACAGTGCAAGAGATGATGCGAAGGATCACCACAAGGAATGAGTATAATGTTCAAGTCCATGGCTCACTGATTGAAGAAGAACAAGTTGCTAGTCGAAAACATTTTGTTTCTTATCCCAGTTTTCATAAACCTGATAATGATTGTTTTATAGATCATCTTGGAGAAGAGAGATCTGTTGATATGACATGTATGCTTGATGATGTCTTTTTTACTGATAATTTACCTCAGTTTCAACAATATGATGATGATTATGTTCTCTAAATAGAAGCTAATCTTGTAGACAAATCAACATCTAGCTTGTGGGAGGAGGAAGTTCACTTTCAGCAGTTCGAAAACAGTGATTAGTCGTTGCATATCAGCTATGGAAGTGAGGAGGAAAGTGCAACAAATTTTGAAGTAAGTGAAGGATCTTTGCCATTTTGCTTTGCTTCGTTTTCGATCATCAGAGACAACTTTCATTCAATTAGAAATCAATTGTTGTTAAGTTTTGATTTAGACCATCTAGAGGGCAATGAAATCCTCATTCAAGACTTTTCATATCTAGATTTGCAGCCCTCGAATGCCATTGATTGTCAAGTTGCAGATGAAGACTTGGAAGTTGGAACATATGATCAAATGATGCAAGATTATTCCGTACCATTCTATCTTGAATCATTTCATTTTTTGAAGGGTCATTCACATAGTATATATTCAAATGAGCAGCTTGTAGAAAACCATGCAATCTCATTGGAACCAATCGAAAATGGGTTGCAACAGTCTTTTCAAGTTTTTCACGATCCAATAGCTAATGTGTTGGATGATGTTTGTAGTCAAAGTCCTTCTCCACTAGCTAACTATGAGATTGAAACAAGTATTGATACAAACTTGATCGGATAGCCGATTTCTTTGTCATTTTCAACAGGAGTCTCATCACAAATATTAGATGAATGTTTGCATTCATGGTATGTGGAGGAGAAAAGTAATCCATCAGATGAGCTAAGTCCCAGTGCACATGAATTTCAAGATCCTTATGCGGTATTTTTGGAGTCAGATAGAGAATCCATATTATTCAATGGATCTATTTACAAGTTTTCATGGAAGTTTCCTTTCAATAGTTCTCTCTTGTTGATCATAAGAAAGCGCTTGCAGAGAATTCAAACAACAGCTACAATGCTTACTTGGTTGCATTGGTTGTTCCATTTCACATGATCAGGTGATGAATGGAGCAGTTAGAGTAGGTTTTGTTGAATAAGATCCATTTTGAGCATATTTTCTAGTTTTTCAGTTGTGTTTTAGTATTGAGTCAGTTTCAAGTCAGTTTGTGTCTTTGAGTCATCAGTTTTCAGTCATCCATTTCAGTTTGTGTTTTTGACTCCTTGCCCAATGGATAAGGCTACTTGGTCTACGGTGTTCTTGGCACCTCTAAGGAGCTACCATCTCCATTGGATCCAATGTTAGGGTCAATCTTTGCAGCCTTCCTCCAGTGATCAAACATGCTCTTACAAAGTGATTTCAGGGTGTCAAAGTCAAATTTTGTCATTTCAGTGAGTCTTCAAGTAAAATTTGGTCACTAGGTATTAGGTCGAGGGTTAACTTAACTCCTTCCAAAGTCTTCCAAGAATTGGTCCATGTCACCATTCAGCTTAGTGTGCCATCATTAAAAGAGTTTTCATCGTCATTTCAGGTTCCAATGGGTCATTTTACACCTTGTTCATGCTTCAGTTGTACTTGGGTAAGCCTCATTTCCCTCTCCTAGGGTTTTGAAGGTAATTTTTCTTGGATGGCCAAATGATCAATAAAACTTGTGTCATGATGTTCATGCACCTTCCCCTATCCCTAATATATCTTCTTAAACAATTCCCATCATTGATATCCCTCAAATTCGTCATTGTCCCACAAACGCTAGCTTATTGCTACAATTTGACAATTTTCTAGGCTAGGCCTGTGTTTTGCCCTTTTGGACCTGTTCCCCTCACTCAATCTTTGAAATTCCACTTTCTCCTAATTCCTAACATCCCTCCCTACTTCCCAAAATTTTCTCAAGAATTTAGAAGTCCCTCATCCCTTTCATTTCCCTTCATTTCTACAAATCCCCTGTTCCACATATTGGGATAGGTTTTCTTCAAATTATATTTTTGAGCACGAAAAGATGAATTTGACAAAAGTGAGAGAGGTTTTTGTTGATAATGGACCCGGGAAGAAAAACCTGTTTCATTTTTTACACAGGCTTCATGGTTTGGGAGTGTTATAGACATTTTTGGGCACTACACCCCAATCATAAATGTCCATAAACTGAGGGCTCCTAAGTCCCTAAAAGTGTTGCTTCACTACCTAAAGGAACAAGGTCAACTGATTACATCATCTCCCAGAAGTTCTCCACTAAAAAATGCTCAGAAATGGTCAAAACTGGACCATACTGAATACCTAGTGCAGAGGGTGCAATGCATATCACCTTCCCAGTGTAAAGGGTGCGATGCATACTGAATGGCCCCTTTGTAGGATGCGATGGTTGGGAATGGACAAATGGAAGGGACAATTTGCGAGGTGGAAGATCATGGAATCTTCCAGAAGCTTCCCTCTGACACTTGCCTCTCTGTTTTCAACCAGGGATGAGTAAGGGATCATCAGTCTCCAAGTGGAATCAACAACTATCAGAGAGAGGACACTAATCAAAATCCCAGAAGATGACTCACCCCCCTACAATCATCTATATATGGATCCCTCATCACAGAGATCCAGAGGCTGAAATCTTGTATCTTGTAGAGAAGTGTTGTTGGTTTTCTGGTGAAACTTCATAGTGTTGGGTGATCTAAGCTTTACTTGAGGTGAAGAAGGGCTTTCTTGCTGGAGGATGATGATGGGTTAGAACTATTGGTTGTAATCCTCTTGCTATTATTGATATTCATATAGTTATTCAAGTTTTCCTCCATATTCTTGTATGTTTGATTGTATATGCATTTGTGTGGTTAATAGATATCTGGTCCTATGTTATTTATGAATATAGATCTCTGTTCTTCGATAGTATTATGCTGCTTTGATTCCACAGGTGCT